>JASCZW010006886.1:0-79363 GCA_034211315.2 Aedes japonicus | reverse complement strand
GTTGCTACTGAATCAACTCAAATATGTTTCTGCTCTGTTAAAGCGCTTCGGCATGCAAGACTGCAAGCCGGCGTCGACCCCTTTGGACGCCAATCTCAAGCTGAAGATGGGTATGATGGTGAGGAATCGACACAGCATCCATACCGGGAGCTTGTAGGTTGCTTGACCTACTTGATGCTGACATCTCGTCCCGACATAAGCATAGCGGTGAACTTCCTGAGCCGCTTCCCAGAGTGGCGCAACCGATGGGTACTGGAGCCATCTCAAGCGCGTGTTGCGGTACCTCCAAGGAACCAAGCATCTATGCTTGATATCGACGCGACCCTGGTGCCGATCCAATCGTTGGATTTGCGGATGCGGATTGGGGTAGCGACATGGACGACCGTCGCTCAACGAGTGGCTACGTGTTTCAAGTCTACGGCACTACCATCTCGTGGACGACCGCGCAAGCAGGCGACGACTTCGTTGTCATCGACGGAAGCGAATGCGTTTCGCTAAGCCAGTCATCTTGCGAGGCGATTTGGTTGCGGAATCTGCTCACCGAATTCGGCGTCAACCTGAACGCACCTTTGGTGATCTACGAGGACAAACCAGTCTTGCATACATATCGCCGAAGAACCTCGAGACCAGAAACGGATGAAGCACCTGGACATTTGCTACAACTTTGTTAGGGAGTGTATCCAAAACGGCGTCATCAGAGTGAACTATATTCCGACAGGAGACCAACTGGCGGACGTCTTCACGAAGGGCCTACCGCTACTGCTTTTCTGAAGCATCGATCCACACTAGGTCTAAGAGGGGGTGTTGAAATGAATTAGATTTATGCAGACTAGTATAAATATGATCTGGCAGTAGGCCATGGAAATTTGAATTCCATTATATAACCACCCATGTCACCCCACTCTGTCTCTTTCTCCAATAAACGTTCGACTTGTTACCATCGTGTTTCTCATCAATAGTCATCCTAACCCCCAATAATGGTAAAATTCCTCTCGTGTTTGAACCCAACGGTAGATAAAAATGGTTATACCTAGGGTTATACCCAAAGTTAGCTTCCCACACTTAACTGCTCCGCTGGGTACTTTTTTCTTAGCGTATAGGTACGTTATTGAATACACTCTGAGGCTGATCCCAACGCTGAGTTTCATATTTTTTGCAAACTGCTTGCCAGTTTTAACTTTTGGAACTGTCAAAAATAAAACTAAAACACGTTAATCGCAATGCGATATTTTAAAAATATTGGTCGCTCATAATTTCACGTTAAGAAAATTACTTGCAAAACAAACCCAAAAACGCTTATTTCACAGTCATCAGTCATAACAGCTGGCATAACTACAAAGAAACCCAATTTAAAACAATGTTGCATCCGTGTTTCAAATTGCGGTGAAAATAGAACAAAGTTGTAGAGCAGTTGTAAATTCGTTGCAAAAATTTGCCCGAAAAGTATAACTGCAACACATCATTGGAAATGGCTTGTTTCAGTTCAAGTTTTAAACTAAAACATTCCATACAAAGGAGAACACCGTTGGGATCGGTCTGCGATCGTTGTACCGACAATTCTGGAGAAATTGGCGATTAGGGCGTACATGCAAAATATAAACAAAATGTTTTTTCAATGCAATGCATAATTATTACAACTAAATCATGAGTTTTCACCTGTTTTTCCTGGTTGTGCTTTAATTTTACTTATTAAATATTGTTTTTGCAAAGGGCGTAGAGTTATTTCGTAATCAAAACAATTCAGTCTGAGATTTACGCCATATTGATTGTTGACAAAGTGAAAGGCGTAATTTAAATCATAACATAAACATGGCGTGAAGCAAACGGCATGTTGAACTTCTGCAACTGTTAACAGGTAAATAATAATTCATACTATTGTTATTTACTATATAATGAATACCATGTCATTTTTTTAACAGAATTATGCTACACCACTGAGAAGCTTGAGCATATTGCGAAAGATGAACTAGTCGACGATTTGCAAGCTTCCGGCTGGGTTTGCGATTGGAACGCACTATATAACCGTATCACTGACTGGCGGAAGAAAAACGTAAGATTTGTTAATTTACTTTTAAAACATATATAATCATCAAATAGGCTTCTTTATTTATTTCAGGGATTGGATTTGATTACAATTGCAAAAGTTGACGTGGTTGAAGAGTGGCTGTGCAGCGAAGACCAAGACGGCGATCCGGAGGCTAACATTCGCCGGACACTGGTACGGATCATTCCGGCAGTGAGATTATCTCAGTTGAGGATAACATCAACCACGAATCGCAAACCACCGACGAAAGGCGCATTTTTTCCCCCGAAAATGCAACAGAAGCATTTTTTGGTCCTCGTGAATTCGAATTGCTGTTGCGCAGCTCTCTGACTGAAGAAACATTGCTACAAAAAGCGTTGAAAGGACCACTCTCCGCGAGAAGCCAGAAGGAATTAGCAGGGACTGGAACAACACCGAACAACACCGAACTGGAACAACACCGAATACTTCATCATTTCTCAATAGTGATGAGGTAAATCGACATGCACTAAACAAAGGCTACGGGATATACAACAATAGATCAAATTACTGGTCGCAGTGGTTTATGTCCCGAACAGAGGAAGAAAAATGGGAAGTTGGTAGGTATTGTAATCACTACCTAGCATACAATGCTATTTCTACAACAGAAACATTTCGAATAAAAAACATAAACGATTTTGATGGTCCACCTGTGTCAGTACACAACATTTGCAACAACCTATATTTCAGAAGTCATGAATCAGTTATTGCTGGTCGAAAGTTTAACATTTTATAACAATTATACATGTTAAGCGTGAATTACACTGAAATGTCCAGATTGCTATATATCTACATCGGCAGCTAGCCAGCTGGACAGGTACATAGATGTTTGTCGATGCCTATTTGCTGATGACAATATTTGGTTCGTTGGAGCAAACAGATCCCAGAGATATACGTCTGGAAGCCATTGTTTGACAAATGTTACTACCGACCTTTGACTATTTTGTCTAGATTTCAGAGCTACATGATTTTATTTCTTCCGATGTTTAGGCGCTCTATAGCACATCATACATGTTGACTTGTAGTTACACCGTCTGTCCGATAGTTAGATATTTTGCATAGGCAGCTAGACAGCTGACAGATATCACAGATGTTGTCAGATGCCTATTGCCTATGACAAATATTTAGCTATCCGAACATACAATACAAGCTTTAGTATTGAAACTGTAACTACACACAAAAAAGGAATATTGTTTTATTAAAAGTTTTGCACTTTACTTCTAAAAAGTGGTTGTTTTTCATTAAAATGAAAGTAAAATTATCTAATACAAGAATATATGTTTTTGATTTGAAAGCATATTTTTTCGGTTCAGTGTGTAAATTTAAAAGTGTGTTCTTTTACCCTGAAAATTGTAGAACTGTCAAATCCACCAACAAAAAGCAAGTCGTCGTCCTCGTAGTCTTCATCGTTTGGTATTTTTCTCCCGATCACATTGTTACATAACAAACAAGTGGAGAAAAGTTTGAACTGGTTTAAGGCGGTAGAGCATTTCAATGACGATGCTTTTCTTAGGGCGGATAATAGCAACAATCTCTGTCCGAAGGATGGGTACGTTACTACATAAATGGTAATCTTTTAGTTGAATTACCCGCATAACGAAAAACAATTTGCTATATAGTCAAAACTATATTTCGAAAATATGATATATTATCACATTTTATGTTATTGTTACCGAATTGTTTAATCTCATTTTCACCATACAACCTCTACATTAACACATATTGTGAATGTATGCCATATTGTCATTGAAATGTTTTTGATTGTCTGCACTCGGTCTGGATTATATACCAACTTTTTGGCATAGAGTAAAGCAAAAATTTTGTTCGTCAAAATTGCCATTTTTTTATGGTAACCTAACTTAACCGCCTATTCAGCATATTGTTATTTGGCCTTTTACCATCTGACATATTGTTAAAAATATATAGGAGATTGTTAGTTTATAGTTGTCAAATGTAAGGGTAAATGTCGTAAAAATAAAAGATACGGTCGTCAACAATAAGGGAAATCGTCCAGGAAAGGTTTGTGATTATGCGGGTAATCATCCCAATTTTTTATTTGCAGCGCTATCACAAGCAATGACAAACTGCACCAGACCAGGCAGCAGATGTTGTTCAGGTGCATTTGGGTAAAAATGTTCGACATGGATCTCCCGTGATGGAAAACATCACGAAAGTTCATTTTGTAATAAAATTATATGCTCCAAATTCAAATTTGAAAAATCTACAATTAATCTGAAAATAAATCCATTTATTTTAGAACTTATTTTTTTATTTCAATCCAAGAAGCACATTTTTATTTTTATTGCACAACATTTTCTGGACGAAAGTTCATTGTGGAATCAAAACAATTTGGTTTCGTTTTCAACGATGCCACGGTTTAGATTTGACAGTTCTACAATTTATTCTAAAAATTTCAACTTTTAAATGTACAGAGCAGGACATTTTTGAATTGACGGTTTGAAGGTTTTTGTTTTGAAAGCAAACCACTTTCTACGAAAAAGAACCAATGCAACTTTTCAATTTTGGCAATGGTTTTTTTAATTTTAATAATCATTATTCTTTGTGTGTAGCTATAGGTATACCACTAGATTTAAGAAACTAACTGTAAAGTGAAAAATTTATAAATTAATGTTGTTGAAAATACATAAAACTAAACACAAAAAGTCATTCTGTTGCTTACATTCTAGCATGAATCTGTAATTGTACGAAAACGACTTTTGGATTTTAGTCAAAATTATGTTTATTCAAAAACAAACAATGCAAAAGTAGTTTTGATATAATTTTTGATGCATGCTATAGTTTAAATGCAATTGTTAGAATTTGAAATAAGTTTAACAATAATAATATTTAACTATCTAATACATATCATCCGAATATCTCTTAACAATCATTAGACTGGCAATAAAAATCAAAACAGCTGCTAATAAAATCTATCTTGATTGAATCAACAAGATTTCATTTACGCCGCACATATTTTTCATATGCAAAAGTAACTGGTCATATTTTATGTGCTTTGCACATAAATACAATATGCAAATTTTTATGAGTGTGGATTAAGATTCACAAGCTGAAACTAGATTTTTAAAGATTGATTCGTTAGCGTTGGATTTTTCGATCATCTTGAATCTGGATTTAGATGTGTCGCACCCCTAATACTGGCCTTTCCCTGATAAAAAAATTACCTTAAACGAATGATATCACAAATCCTCTAACCATTTCTTTAATGGTTTGGATTGAGACTCTAGTTTGGATGATCCCCCAAATAGGTCGTTAAGAAAAATAACCATACACACTTAGATTTTTTACAGAAATCTGTTAAGTTTTAACGTACTCTCAACAGCTGAACTTTCGGTAATCCAATTTAACGGATTTCGGTGAAATTTTATAGATATCTGTGAAAAAAATTACCGGATTTCGGTAAAATTTTACCGAAATCCGTAAAATCTGATTACCGAACGTTCAGCTGTTGAGAATTCGGTAAAACTTTACAGATTTCTGTAAAATAATCTGAGTGTGTATGAAATTTATTAGGGTTTCCAAGTGAAATTTTACCCATTAATGGGTTTTGATTCTTACCGTGTAGAAGCCAACGCACCCAGTCATCCATCACATGTCGTTGATGGAAGTGCAACCAATCTAGGTTGTCATTATAAAAAGTATTTTGTTTTCTTCTCGTTCTCATGCGAATAAAAGGTTCTAAAATAATCGAAAATTGCCCTCGTTATCCGTTGATGATTTCGTCTGAAAATATGATTTTCCAGTTAACATTGCAATAGTGTCATGGAAGGTGTGATTGTTTTGGATGAAGAACTGCATCCTCACGCTCAAGCACAGCAACAACAGCTGATGAACAACTATCCGGAGTTACCTTCGTCGTCTTCTTCTTCGAGAAGAGTTTCCAATAATGGCCAACCGGCACAGACCGCCCGTCGTGGAGGAGGAACAAAGCGTACCCGCAATGGTGCGAAAGTATTACATGCTGCGGATATGATACCGCAATTCGTCGCAGGCCCAGAACCATCGGCGGTTCAAGTTGAAGATCCAGCTAATTACGGATCGGTGATTGTTGACGGACATGATGTTTACTACATACAGGAAGTTCAGGATGAAAGTGATCAAGCTGTCCTTGTTCCTGACGACGATACGGTGGTTCAATACGTGCAGCCGAATGTTGTGGCATATGGGTCTGATACAGGCGAAACACCTGATCCAAATGATGTGGAGCATCAACTAGAATTAACGAATGAATACTACAAAGTAGAACCGATGGAGCTGTCCGATATTTGGAATGATTTAATTTCAGCCAATCAGGAGATTCTGATTTTGCTGGAACTATCAGATCTAAAGCATCATATTGTTGACGCCAGGATGATAGAGGAGCAAATGAGGGATATAGTGAGTTAGGGCTTTTTTTCTGTAATTATAAGTATATTATATATTATATTATTTTCCTATAGGTTTGTGAGTATTGTGGCCGGATGTATCCTGATGTACTGGCCTGGGATCGGCATGTCAAGAAGATACACTTCCAAACCGAACTGTTTGAATGCGACAGTTGCGATGGCAAGTTCAAATATTTTGCAAGATTCAAAGATCACTTGAACGGACACACTGGACAGCGACTTTACCAGTGCGACGAATGCAACCATCAGTATGCTTTCCGGATGGGTTTCCTGGTGCACAAAATCCTTGATCACATGAAACTGAATGGCATCTACGTTTGTCCCAAGTGTGACCTGGATTGCGGTGACGCTCAGAACTACAAACTACACATTGCGAGTCACATCGAATTCGGCCCTAGTCCCCAAAGATCAACGGGTTTGGCTGCTCGCCCCGTTACCACTATGGCTGCATCATCAGTAGCAGCTAAGCCAAGCAGTAACGCCTCTCGGAAGAATAATCCCGTTGGTGCAATGTCCACCAACCCACCGTTCTATACGAAAGAAAACAAACCGACACAATTTCTTAACGTTTACGAGAGCTTCTCCAAAAATCGTAAAGCGGAGAGAAGCCTCCCGGTTCCGTTTAAAAAGAAAAGGAACGAATAATTTGGCTTCATTTTTAGGATTTTACCTCACAATCCCTCGTTATGAAACTAAATATAATCATTAAATTTTCGTTGCAACGCTCCAAGTTTTCATTTTTTTTTTCGTTTTTATTTCCTGCAAAATAAACACAAGGAAGTATGAATTTAAAATATTATAAATTTTCAATTCCCCAGTAGCTGCATGAATTATGTAAATAATAATAATTTATCATTAACTTCTTGTTCATGCGTTTGATTGTTGATGACCAAAACGTTCAGTTCTTTCCCTTTGATAGGTAAACCTATATATTACATTGGTTTGATTTTTCAACTCCAGAATAAGGCGAGGCTCTTCATGACGTGTGGTGAATAATATTGACTTAAGACAAAATACCAACTTTCTGAAGGCCTTGAAACTTCTAATAAATCGATAAACAAGCAAAATGCCACTGACAAATCGATATATTCATCTTAAATGTTAAATAGAATTCATACCATGCATCAGGTACCCTCAATACATGCAAATTATCTGCTCTGTTCATTTAGTCTTCCACTCCGTCACTGCCGCTTCCTTGCCGTCCGCCACCATCACTGGAATCTTCATCCCGGTTTTTTTCTTGTTCTTTTTGCTGCACCAGCTGTAACCAAGGATCCTCCAACATCGACGGATGGAAGTAGTCGTTTACATTATAGTTTCCACTGGTGTTTTTGCTCTAAAAATGATTTGAAAAATTTATGAGGAACCGCTCGAAACGAAAAATGTACCGCCCAATTCACCTGACTATGTCCGAAACCAAAACGATTCTTTCGCTGGTGCTGCTGATTATGATGCGGCGATCGATTGTGGTTTCTTTGATTAAAGTTTTGTCCAGTCCAATCCCGGTTATAGAACTTCCTCCTTTCCATCGGCCGCTCGTCACCTTCTGTCGCTTGAGTATTGAAATCTCCGCCGCCGCTGCCAGCTTGTTGCTGCTGATTATATTGGTTTCTATTTCGGTTTTGGTATCCTCCGCGTTGGCGTGGAAGCATGTATTTAGGTTGGGCGGAATAGTAGTTTCGATTCTGTGAGCTTGGTCCACTGTTCCGATGCTGGGGTGTGCTGAATCCTAGCGGTAGGAAGTTATCAGAGCCGTGGTACAGCGGAGCACTGTCTTCGTTTTCCGGTGAATCGAACACATATCGGCGGTCGCCGGGAGACGAGGACATGTTTAACAGTCTTACAGGACACTGATTGAGTAAAATCACAAGATTTAATGCGCTCCGAATGTATGGAGCCGTAAGACAAGCGAAATGTTTATATTTACCTGGGAGAAAAATGGGACAACAACCAAAGTGATATGGGTTGTGGAACTTGTGGAACACACGCTGCGTTATACCTACACAAATTTGAGTGCACCGGGTGCACGATCAAAACACGGACGAAATACACGCTCGCTCAGATCTACTCTAAATAGAGTAACTTTCACATTTACCATTTTACGATTTTTTACGATTTACCATGTTAAAGGCTGGGCTACAATGGGGAGCGCAACGGCACGGTGCGGCAGTTTTTGACATAAAATATAGGGATTAACTGTCAAAAGCAGCCGCAACGCGCCGTTGCGCTCCTCATTGTAGCTGGGCCTTAAGGCCGGGAAAAAAACATTTACCTGACAGTTATCGCACAACTGCAGCGCCGCCTACCAGGAGCATAACGACATACATTTAAAATGTCGGTTTAAAGTTTTACACAAGTAGCAGATAGAAGATGAACGTCTATTCTCTGTGGTAAAACCTAAAATTTCGGTAAAATTTAACGACTGATTTCGATAAATTTTACATATTTTTTAAGTAAAGTGGATTTTCAAATGTTTATGTATTTTTTTACCTAAATTTAGTTTAAAATGTTATCACTGCGCTGCATCTGAGAATCAACACTACCGCCATTGCGAAGTTTATGACTTATTGGAATTGCACCGCCTCCTCACCTTCAAGCTAAATAGTTTCGAATTTTGTTTTAAAATAAAGAAAACCAGCTCTAGAGACTGAGATTTGTGGCAGCCTACCCGAAAAATAGAAATATTTACCATCATGAAAATTCCGGAGAAATTTGTAAAGGCGAATGGTTCTGTGCTTGTAAATAAACATTCCCATAGTCGATTGCTAGCCAATAGTTGCGGGCTATAGTTCAATTCAGGACACTAACAGCAAAATTCCATAGAGGAACTGAGCTGTAATTCGTGAAAAATTGACAATTGGAAAGTTTGTTTACAGACGAAGAAACGGCTTCGCAAATTTCTCCAGAATTGAAATATTGACCTTATTCCAATGAAATATATTTTTTTATCATTCAATTGTAGATCACTGGAAATATGGAGGAATTGACATGATTAATCGATGCGGATACAAGGGAAAATCTCGAAGGTATGTTAATTATTCCATTTGTATGTAAATCATACGACGAATCTCAAAAATTGAAATGAATAGACCTTTCTTGTGGATTTTTTTATTGGTTTATCAGATACCTTTCAATCTATAGAGTAAACTTTTCTATGGGACCTATGTTTTTTGAAGCCTGTAACTATTGAAAAACAATAAAAAACTGTTAAATGACCATTTCACCCGACATGCGCCCTGTGGTGAATACTCATTTGACCCTCTCTTCCCCCAATCTGATGTTTCTCTTCTGTGGTGAGTTTCACGATAACTTATTAGCTCTTCACTCCTATGGAAAAATCCTATAAGCAGATGTCAGTACCCGCGCGAAACATGGTGGTTTCTTACTCAGTCACTCCATCGGAAAGTCTCGTAACAAAGTGTCAATCTTAGCCACGTCTGAACCCAGTATGAAGGGGAAAATTAATGCGGGCAAGGTGAGGATAACGTCAGCTGCAGGACAAACGAGTGCAAAAACAAAACGCTGACGGGATACGTTGCTCACCACCGTCGGAACAAGCTACGAAGGAACGTTGGCCAAGTGTTTGAGTATGAGGATGTTCCATGAGTTCCATGAGCTCACCGGATGCAAAGGAATTACACGGTGTTTAGTTGGATAGAATGGATTAGCTTTCTGCCCAGAAATATCTCGTACAGTTTACTTTGCCGAAACTGGGTGGAAGGCGCTCGTTCCACTATTGATTGTGTATGAAAGTTACGGGCAAGGAAGAACAATGTGCTATATAGTCAAAACTATATTTCAAATGTAAGATATATTATCACATTTTATGTTATTGTTATCGAATAGTTTAATCTCATTTTCACCATAAAACCTCTACATTAACACATATTGTTAATGTATGTCATATTGTCATTGAAAGGTTTTTTATTGTCTGCACTCGGTCTAGATTATATACCAAATGTTTGGCATAGAGTACAGCACAACTTTTGTTCATGAAAATTGCCTTTTTGTAATGTAACCTAACTTAACCGCCTATTCAGCATATTGTTATTTGGCCTTTTACCATCTGACATATTGTTAAAACTATATAGGAGATTGTTAGTTTATAGTTCTCAACTGTAAGAGTAAATGTCGTAACAATAACGAAAATGGTCCAGAAAAGGTTTGTGATTATGCGGGTGGGCCTTTGTGACGGATGTTAGATTTGTGCGTTTGGATTTTATACAACTGGATTATTGGTAGAGTTATCCCATTTGACAGCAAATGCTGATTAAGCAGTTGCCGAGTTTTCGCAGCAACATGTTTAGCTTATGCCAGAAGCTTTGCTACGCTGGTTTGCTTAACGAGTAAAGGACCGTGATCAAACGTTTGCATGCATTAATAGGACCACGACCTTATGGTAACTCGAGAATATGTCGTTGGATACAACGAGATTGAGGATATGGAATATCCTGTGAAGACATTTAGGCTTAATTGTATGGATGATTTGAACGACTACTTAGAGAATTTGGACAAAATCACTGAATCAACTCGGTTGTCTCGTGACATTCTGCACTAGATCAATCCGGAGTCGTAATGCAAAACCTCACGAGCTTGTCAGCGATAAATTAACTCTATGATGAAGCAGAAATCTGGTGTCGCTGCCAATGTAAAGTTATGCGTTGAAGATGCGTGACTCATTCTCCTAATAGAACAATGCTTCAGGAAGAATTTCATTCGTCGTTTGAAAACGTTCTATTTCACGTGCGCGAATTTGACCATTGCACTTAAAATTAATTTTATCGAGTTGATCTTTATACTGAGATATACACTTTCCAAGTTAAAGTTGATCGAGAGCTTTCGGTCGATGGAGGGTCAAAACTCCCCAAGGATAGTCAGTTCAGTCTTGACAAGATAGCCGAGTACGGACCAACGTTTTAACATCCTACATATAACTATAAATTAGAAGAAAAATTAGTATCTTCCATTTAATTCCAACTACCTTTGCTTATCTTCGACAGATACGCGTATTTCGTCTACAATGTGCAGACAGTGTCTCGTACTAATAACTCGACTCCTACATATATTTTACGAACCGGAATCGCTCAAGTTTAATAAAAAATATAGATATCAAAAGAACTAAAAAATATATACATCAAAAGAAAAACATCTTTTTCTATAGGAAATCCATTACATTTTGCCTGGACTTTCACCTTAATAGTACCAACATAGAGTACGCACAAATCTTTTCAAAAATAAAAATAAAACAATATCCCGCAACTAAGTACACCTGTGTTTGAGTGTTAAAAAATGCATCTGAAAATATGACGAATGCGTTTCCGTTATAAACTTTCGAATAGTTCCTTGTCAAAATACAAAATAGGAATGCTGTGTTGTTCCATTTTCCATTAATTTTGAAACATGATTCATCTAAAGCAGCTCGAATCATCCAAAACTAGTATCAAAAGAATATTCAAGTGGGTTATTGATCCAGATAATTTGTTATTTGATTTGTTTCTAGTAAATCTAATACAACGATAAAGAAGAATATTACTTGGACAAATATTGTTGTTGTTATGTCAGGAACCACTTACAATGCAAACACTGCTAATTTAGGACACTATAAAAAGAGGACATAAATCTGTATTGAAACGTTTTCTTTCTCGTATAATAATCAACTAGATTTTGGTTTAGACTCCGTACATAAATTTTCCTTCTGATCCACTACAACTGTTCCTATAGTTAATTAGAAACAAATCCAGTCGATCCTCTATGGTCAAAGATTTCGTCTGATTATCAATTAAAAACTTCTTGAAAACGTCTTTTACAACTCTCACCATCCTTTCAGCTTGGCCATTAGAAGCTGGATTGTACGGAGGACTTTTTAGAACTTTTATTCTCTGCTTTTCTAAAAAGGCTACAAATTCCTGAGAATTAAAAGGTGGACCACCATCGGTTACGACAACATCAGGTAATCCATATCGAGCGAAAAAGGAAGCAAACTTTCTATTTACTATTTTTGCTGTTGTGCCGTAACGTAATAGTTCAACTTCCAGCCACTTAGAGTAGCTATCAATAATGAATAGGAATGTTTTATTTTCAAAATAGAAAAAATCCGCGTGTACCCTACTGAAGGGGCGAGTAGTAGGTGTCCACGATTCTTTGTTTTTTTGTTTAGGAATAATCCCCATTTGGGCACAAGTTGTACAGCATTTAACAAATTCTTCTATATCATTATTCATTTTTGGCCAGTAAACCGTTCGTCTAGCAAGCTGTTTCATCATGCATGATATCGCGGTGATATGTATGTATGAGTCTAAAGTTGCATCATTGAAGTTTTTCGGAATCACCAGTCTAGCCTGTAATAATAGAGCCTCACGTCAAGATCGATATTAGTAGCATATATCTTTTGCCAATATCTCCTTCAGAGAGTCATTGCTAAAGTATGCATTATTGCACTTGGTAGTGCATCACTACATTCATAAGCTTTGATTTAACAGCTTCATTGCGTGACTAATCTGTTGACATTAGATGCGTATACTCCGCATTACACGATGTTAATCGTGTGGGTTCACCGGAATATCATGTGAAGATCACTGCAATATATGCTCTGTAGTTACTTGGGTATTCATTTTTAGGCCAGTAAACCGTTGTAGGTCTACGCAAGCACCGTAAGTTCATCTTCACGATTTCGTCGTGATTGATATGTATGAGTTTAAAAGATCTATCCGTAAATTTTTCTGGATAAGTCACCACTCTATCCTGTAATAATAAAACTTCTCCGTTAACTTCTAGTTTTTCTCTTTGCGCATACAAATCTTTAAAATCATCAGGCACGGATTTTGGCCAGCCAGTTTTCACAAACTTTATGATTTCAGCTAAATATGCATCGTTCTTAGTTTCCTTAGATACGATATTAAAGTCTAATGGAAATTCGTTAGAAAAGTTTAAGCTATTAATGTTGTCATAATTTAATGCACTGGGAACCTTTTGGTCTAAGGGAAACCTGCTACAAAAGTCCGCATTACCCATTCTAGAACCAGGCCGGTATTCAATGTCAAAATTATAAATTGAAAGTTCTAAAATGTACCGTTGCAATCTGGTAATGCATATGGATTGTTTACCCTCTTTACCAAATATCCCAATCAGTGGCTTATGATCTGTAAAAACTTTGAACTTTTGTCCGAAAAGAAATTTGTGAAATTTCTTGATCACACAAACCAAAGCCAAGGCTTCAAGATGCAGTATAGGATATTTCTTTTGCGCAGGGTTGAGAGAGAAAGAGGTAAAGCAAATTGGTTTTTCCATACCGTCAACCATCAGCGCTAATACACCTCCTAAGCCGTATGAAGATGCATCCGTTACAACTATTAATGGTTTGCTGGGGTCATAGTACTCGAGAATATTTGCATTAAGTAAACATTTTTTACTGACATTAAAAGCTGCATTACATTGACTTTTCCATTCAAATCGAGCATTTTTCTTAAGCAGACTATACAAACATCTTAAATTAGATGCCATATTGGGTACAAATTTGTTATAATAGTTAATAAGGCCTAGGTAAGCCTTCAATTTGGTTACGTTTTGTGGTGTTTTAGCATTAGCAATCGTCAAAAGTTTTTCTGGGGATGGTCGTAATCCATCACTTGATATTACATGTCCTAAATACTGCAATGAATCAACAAAAAACTTACATTTTTTTAAATTAACCGTGATGTTAGCTTCTGTGAGACGATCCAAAACCAATCCAGTAGGCTTCAATGATCAGCTTGATCGTCTACCCGTGTTTGAATCTACCTTCGCTATCCTAGTCCAGTCTCGAGGTCCACTTTCGACATTCACATTCGTTGATTATGTACCTGTGCTCAGTTCACGCCGAACCTGCTACTTTCTTCCGCACACCACTACCTATTCACTCACTGGTTGTCTCGGGGAACTCACCACTCTAGCAGTCCAAATGATCTTCGGTTACTCTCAAAACCTCACCATATGATGAGAAGCTACACTGATGAGGTTGAATTTTACGTACTTCTGAAGGTTATCGGAGACAATTGGCTATTGATGTGGAACAAAATGGTGTTCGGGTGATTTGGCTGTAGGAATAAAGAACAAAATGGTATTAAAATTTCGTTGCTTCGTATTGACTCGACTGTCGAGTTATTAGTACGAGACACTGAAGAAGTCTGCACATTGTAGACGAAATACGCGTATCTGTCGAAGATAAGCAAAGGTAGTTGGAATTAAATGGAGAATACTAATTTTTCTTCTAAATTATAGTTAGTTTCGACTTGTTTGACCAATGCTTGATCAATGGGAAAACGCCGTGCGCAGTTTTGCATTGGAACTTTCCGATGTGGTTTGCGCAATGGTAATGCCACTTCTGAGCCGATATGGTTATGAAATCTCAATTTCATCGTCAAGTGCATTACTGCAAAGTTCAAATTTATATTTTCCTGATGAAAATTGACAATATAAATCCTCCAATAAGATCCAATTCGTTCAAAGATTACTCACCATCTAAAATGCTTTGTACAAGTGAACTAGGAACAGGTTTTTTTGGTTAAAATTCTGCCCACAATCGTCAAAGGTATATCCATCATTTAACTCACCATCCGGCGAGTACACAATTGGGACATCTTGAAGTAGAAAGCACCAGTTAAAACTTAGAACCGAGAACGTAAAAATCCATGAGATCTCACCTCCTTCCGTCCGTCCGTTCCATCCGTCTATAGCTTTGAATACGAGCTGCGAACTTTGCGATGAAAATCCCGATGAAAAATGTTCCACTACGTATACTTTCTCTACATTGAACTACTCGATCGATAGAACTACGAAGAACCGCGGGGGATCGGGATATCGGCAAAGATCAGGAAAGAAACACTAATCTGGATCTCAGGGACGACTTTGGCAATGAATTTGTCAATCTTGCTGATCAAACCTGGAACATGAATTTCTTTTTTTTTGACGTTTCGTTCCGTATCAACAAAGTATCGCAGTGGTGCCAGAAAAGTGATGAATTTCGTGGTATAAATTTCTTTACCCCTTTGCAGAATTGCCAAAACGCCTCATATTTGTTCTACGTGGTTATATTCACCATAAAATGTGGAACAAATTGGAGCCTTCAAAAATTTTTAACAAAATGAGGAGTGCATAGAAAAAAAAGTTATTAACGCTTAAGTTATTAGAAGTTCAATGTCTTTAATGGAGAAATATAAAAAATGGGGGTTAGGTCTGACGAGAAAGGTCTATTTACTACGTTTATGGTAAAACCTTCAACATTTGTGGTATATATGACAGACCTCATATTGATATCAACCGCACCATGGTTGATCTAATCGCAGGCATGGTAAAATCAGACCCATTTATTGTCAGCTGAAAATTGTTGGTGATAGCGCTTAATTTAACCCTCGAAATGGTAGTTTCTACTGCGGCTTTTTTTTTTTGCGTGTATTGACATTACAAAGTTGAATTAACTCAATTTAGGATAAAGTTTGACAAGCGTGTATAGAAGCCGATTTCCTACTTTTTTCAGTGTCTGGAAATGTCATTTTGCGTGTTGAGTATTTTGTTTACTTTTAAATTAGTGCTCGTAGTTGTCGTTCGATAAGTACCGTGCCCAAAAATATGATTCTTTCAACGATCCCAAGGCTCCACTAACCGGGACATTTGGCTGCAAAGAACTAAATCGCTCCCCTTGCGATAATGCTGCCCCAGTACGAGCGGCTCGTTGACCCCGGCTCCGGTGGTCAGGAGCCGTCCGGTCGGAGCGCAATCCGTGTACGTTTTGGAAAGTTAGCTGTGATTACGGTAATGTTCCCGGTGGTGGGATTCCTGTTCTGCGTCGTGTGGTCCTTGCTGTACAACTTTGAGCAAGCCAATGCAACCCACTGCATGGTGTACAATTTTCTGCCTTCGTTGTCGGCTGCCATCGGCAACTATCAGCCGCAGCGATTCGTGTGGCAGTTTTCGGTGCTGATACACGCTCTTCCACGATATGCTATTGCATTTTTGTACAAAAATTTCCACATTGGACTACTGCGGAAGAGGCGGAAGGAGCTGGCTTACTTTGCGTGCATTCTAAACATTACCGAGCTTAGTTCTTTGGTAGGACTGACTATGTGGACTTCTGTATCGAATTACGGTGAGGCGTGGCAAGTTTTGTTTGATCAGCTGTAATTAGTTCGATTTATTCTCTATTTTAGATGTGCACAAATTTTGCTTCAGCACATTCGTAATCGCATCGATGATCTATATGGTGACACTGATCGTCATCAATATGGTGACCCGCGAGGGAGAGCTACTGACTGCGTCCGAACGGAAGTCTGTGATGTACAAAAAAAGACTGTTTTTAGCCAATCTCTGTTCGATATTGCTGGCAGTTTACTTTTTTGTGCGACATAACTCCTACTGTGAGCCGGGAGGTAAGTTTTCGAATTTTGCATTGAGCTATCATACTTTGGTAAACTATAAAAAGATAACTATTCGATTCTAGTGTATTCACTTTTCGCACTGAGCGAGTACGTTTTCGTCTACAGCAACATTGGCTTCCACATGACGGCCTATTGGGACTTTATCAGTGCCAATCTGTTCTTTGATTGGAGAAATGGTATCCACTTTTCGTCGGTCTAGGGCTTCTTGTTAACCGCAAACAATAGCACGATACTTATCCACTATATTAGGGGTAATGGAGATAGTACAGAATATATTTGCATTTGTACATCACGGATGATGGCAGTGGTGCAACGCACTATAGGCAATAAGTATTATAAATACGACTCTTAAACAAAATAATGCGCTACCGCTGCGGGAGTATTTTGCGGACATACTGGTAATTTGTAATTGTCATGATATTACTGATCACCAAGATCCAGCAGCCTTATATGGGTTTAAAACGACTAATCGCTACTGTTTTTGCTGTAGATGAATCATGATTGTTTTATTTTCGTTATGAGTATGAAACAACGACTTTTTGCATTATATATCACTTCCCTTTCGCTCAATCTGCATCCCGTCAATTCAATTGGTTATAATAGAAAGTATCCCGTGATAATTCACTGCTTCGATGGTTGCAAAAGCATCAATATCTAAGAAAGCAGCTAATGAGTATTTAGCTTGCTCATTTTTTGATGGTGGCAAACCAGAAAAAAGCGCTGCAAAGTTTGGCAAACTTTCCCACCTAACCCACTCCCGAATCCTTACCGAACGATGATGACGCCGGTCCAGTGGATCCTAACGCTCGACTACTAGCGAGCAATCTATTCGTCATTCTCCCGGTATAGGAGGTGCTCAGGAAGGTAAAGGTTCCCCCGCTCTTCACCACGTCAGAGGACATTACTGCACTCAGGATTGAGCTTGCAGCTATCCAAATTCATCCGCTGTACAAGCTGTGCAGTAAGGGCACAAAAATTATCTGCTCGACGGAGGCTGACTACCGTGCTGTCGGTGTTCACCTAGTTGTCAAGCAACACGAGTTCTACAATCACGACGCACCCGGAACACACCGCTGAAGGTGATTCTGCGCGGCCTTCCGGAGCTCACTCCAGAGGCAATCTTCGCCGAGCTGCAAGGCCGAATGTGGTCCCATCTGACCCAGCCAGAGAATCGGGACTAGCTTTCCCATCAGAGCGACCAGCATATCGTGGGAAATTACACGACGGACGCAGTGCTGGCAACTGTACTAGCGATCGGCCACGGAAGTCGAAACTGCTATATCAAAACCGTAAGTGTGCCTGAGCACACGCCACCAAGGATTGTGCCCCGATGGACGAAGGTGCTCCACTGAAGTGCGCCAACTGAGGCGCAAATCATGAGAACAGTAATCGAGCCTGCCCCAAAACGTGCGGATTCTCAGGCTATCCGCAAGCAGGCATCCACCGAGTCCTGGCTTGGTCAACGCCGCCCGTCACCTCCGATGAACGAGGAGAATTTCCCGACGCTTCGCTACCAAGTGGCAAATAAACCACCGATCCCATTGATCCCAACGGCCGATCCCAACGTGCAAACCGCCCGTCAACCTCCGTTCAGCATCGATTCGCGGCTCCCACGTCGGCTCCTTCTCCAGGCTGGGGCAATCCGAGTTGCAGTACCTCCACGCAACCACCCGCCGATGGACAGCTCTTCGACTCGGAGCAAATGGTCGAGCTCTAACGCCAACTAAGTTCCTCCCGCTCAAAAGAAGAATAGCTCAAAGCCGCCTCATCTGTGACGATGAAGTTCCTGTGCAAGCATGGACCGTAAACGCACCATCATTAACGCTTATTCCATCCGAACAAAATTATCGAACTCGATTGACTTCCTACAGGAACGACATCGACATCGCTCATCACGGAGATGTACCTCAAGCGTCTCGCATCTCCACCAGGTTACCGCTTTGTGCGACTTGATCGTTGCAGCTCTGATAGAGGAGGAATTGCGATCGCCCTGCGCAACAATATCAACTGCCGCATGCTTCCTAGCTTCCAGCTGTAGTTTATCGAAGCCATCGGACTTAAGGTTGAATCTCGGACCACTATCCGGTGGTGGCGGAAGTTGGCTCCTCGGTAAACCGGCATCGAATCACCAAACGGAACAACCATTGCGCCACATGCACCTCGAGTCGGTTGATGACATCGAACGGCAGCTGTAGAGCATCGAGCAAGCGATCTCCCAGGCCCGGGAGCAACATGTTCCAGTGATAGATCAGGTGAGCAACTCTGTACTCATTAAGAGAAAGAACTGAAACAATTGCGCAACGCGATGTGAAGGCAATACCAGCGAACTGCTCTGCCTACTCTCAAAAGTCATTGCAATCAAATGACAAAGTTGTTTAAGAACAGAATTATGGACCTCAGAAATGACAATTTTTCCGACAAGATCCGCTCTCTCCCAGATTGTGCAAAGCCGTTTTGGAAGTCGAAATAAAAAATTTAAAACTAAACCAAGGCCTATTCCACCGTTGATCCCACTTAATAGCAATGGCTCTAAGGATCGCAAGATAACTCCTGCAGAGAAAGCGGCTGAGATAGGTCAACACTTCGCCAGCTCTCACTATCTTAGACAAAACATCGTCAGTCCGCTCGAAGCTGCTGTTAGAGAGCTTCTCAGCTGACGAATAGTTGACCTATATCAAAGCGTCTAAAAACATGAAGGCCCCAGGTTTCGATAACATCATGAACTTCGAGTTCAAGCAATTGAGCCCCTAGTTCTGGCGTTGATTTTCAACAAATGCCTGGCGACTTAGCTACTTCCCCTCGTGTTGGAAGTCAGCCAAAGTCATCCCCATCCTGAAATCTGGGGAAGATCCTTCCCCATCAAAAAGTTATAGACCAGTCAGCCAGGTCTCAATGCCGACGTCGGTGGTGTAGTGGTAAACGTAACTGCTACTGGCACCCCAGTGGGGCTGGGTTCAATCCCAGTCGACGTCGGTGGTTTTTCTGAGGCGAAAAAATCTTGGTCACATCTTCCTTCGGAAGCGAAGTAAAGCCGTTGGTCCCGGCTCATAGTCGTTAGGTAGGGTCCAGGTGGTGGAGTCGTCTCCCTGGCGTCGGTGATTGTCACCATGTGAGGAAATAGGCCGACGGAAAATAAATAAATAAAAAAAAAAGCCAGGTCTCAGGGTTATCCAATCTGTTTGAGAAAGCGATCTACTGTCGGCTTCTTTCATCTGCCGACGAACTCAACATCTTGCTCGACAAACAATTTGGCTTCGGACGTGGTCGTTCAACAGTTCACCAACTTAATCGAGTCATTCATATCCTCAGACGGAACAAGTCTGTAACTAAATCATCTAAATCATCGAGAATGCCATTGATGACGTGTGGCATGAGTGCCTAGCGTACAAAGCTTAAACGATACAATCTTCCCATCTTCCTAGTGAAGATAATAAAAAATATTTGTCGGACTGGACATTTCTGTGTTTCACTGCACGGTGCAGTTTCCGATGCGCAAGAGATCTCCGCCGGCGTCCACTTCTGTTCAACTTTTTACCTTCGGACATATCCCCGTTCCCTGAAAATGGATCTCTGTCGTTGTTTGCGGATGATACCGCAGTCTTCCACAATGGTAGGGATAACAAAAAGCGCTTACCTAACAAAGCTGCAACGAAGCCCTGAATGGCCTGTAGGAAAACTTCACTGGTTGGAAGATCTGTATCAGCGCAGCAAAGACCCAGGTCATGCTATTCCCACACTCCAACTCTCCCAAACTTGTTCCGCCTGAAGGATTGTAAAATGAGCCTGAACAACACAACGGTGGAATGGACCAATCAGCTGTCCACCTTGGCGTTTCCCTTGACAGTAAGCTGATTTTTGGGGAGCAGGCTGACAGAACTGTCACAAACTGTAACGTTGAAGCTACCCATTGATCAACAGAAGGTCTAAAGACTGGACTCGGAAAAAATGAGACACTAAAAATGATCACCAAAAATTCATTTGAAATCGGATACTTCTCAAATTTTCAGGGATCAAATTTATTGAATTTCCTCCACAAGCTGAATGCTCATTGCATTTCTCTTAACACTGCTCATGAGATCTTGGGCGAGGCCTTGTCCATCTTCATTGCACAATTTCTCTGGTTTTTCTTAAAAGCTTCATCGGCTTTGAATGTTTTCCAACTTTCTTCAGCTACTTCTTCATTATCGCCCAAAACTTTTCGATCGGACGAAGTTCTGGTGTGTTGGCGGGTTCACTCTTCGGGGAACCACATTAACGCCCTTCGCTTCGTACCAATCCATGACAGCTTGGCGTAATGGCACGAAGCGAGATCCGTCCAGAACAGCGTGGGACCACGGTGAGAGCGGAGAAAGGGCAGCAAGCGCTTCTGCAAGCATTCCTCTCGATAAATCTGCTTGTTTATGGTGCCGGTTGTAACAAACGGCTTGCTGTACCAAGTCCGCTACTGCCAGATCGCCTGCCACAACAGGTACTTCTTCGCAATTTGTCCATGTTTCTCTTCCGGACTTTTCCGGAACCTCCATGCGGGACGTACCGACAAAAACTCGAGGCCGGGGATTTGTTTTGTCGCCCGCCTTGATATATGCTCGTCGTCCATGGCGAGACAGCCTGGCTTGACCAGCCACTCACGGTACAGCTTCCGCGCACGCAATTTGCCACCGTGTTTTGCTTGTCAGTCCGGTTTGGCGCCTTCTTGACCTTAAAAACACGTAGCCCAGCCCGCTTCATGGTTCATGTGGACGAACCACTTCGACGAGTTGACCTTTTGGCCACGTCTCGGGTGGAAAGGATCGGGTTATTCCAGTAGCGTCTTGTCCATATGTGCACCTCGTGCACTGCACAGTCTAAAATTGTACATTTCATGTATTATCAAATTCATCGATTTAATACTCCGTTAATACTCGCAGACTGGGCATTTCAAATGGTGCACCAGATCCTGTATATACCACACGTGGATCGTTTGTAGATGTTTTTTCCCTATAACCCTGATTGCCGATGAGTTAGTGTTTGTTTTGTGCACTTTGTGGTCTGCACAGAGTAGTTTCACTCACTGACTAGTTGCAATTTTATTCTGTTGTTTCGGGACATTGACAAGGTATTTTTTGTGGCATATCACAAGAGACTCGGCAAAGGAGTAACTAAGGAGCAAGATATTGTTGCCAAAATTGACGTGCCGGGTTCGAAAGAAAGTGCACAACTGGTTAATTTTCTCACGAGACGCCACTGGGCTATTCTTAAAGTACTGCCTTATCTTCCGCGCCTTCTCTGGGTATTCCGTTTTCGGTTTTCGGCCGCTTCCAGCGCTGCGCCGCTCGATGGTCTTCGTCTCCCAGAATATATTCACAACGCGGGACACATTGGAATGGTGGATTCCAAGCCTTTTGCCGATCCATCTGTGCGACTGACCAGGATTATCGATCACCGCGCCCAAGATTTGCTGGCGTAGCTCTTTCTTGTTTCGAATGCATCTTCTTGAAAACTACTTTGACAGATCGCGATAAAATTTTTACACATAATCAGTAACACTATTAACTAGTATTACTCAAAATTTTATTAATTACACGCGATTAAAAGTTACACAAAAAACAAAGTGTCGCATTTTTCCGAGTCCAATCTTTATCCTTTTTGAATAGGAAGAAAAATATAGTAAAAAAGCAGATTATTTCAGTCTGCACCAAAAATTCATGATTATAATGTGATTATTTTACTTACGGAAGATACAGACGATCCTTTCATAGTGTTCATTTAATTTATTTAGGATACTGTGCATTTTAGCATTATTTTTACTCTATTTTTTCATTATCTTTCCTAGGCGTCAACCACTTCCGAACTTTTTTCCTCTGATTTGACAAGATGGCTGCATAAGGTGTTTTTCAGAGTTAGGTGAAAAGCTCCCATTTATGTTAATTTGACCTCAGTTACAGATTTTTCGCTACTTATTTTTACATACTTTCGGTAACTATACGAGTGTCAAAAGGAAATTTTACTTTTTTCCCGAAAATTCTGAAATTTTTATTTAACAGATCGCCTATGGTTATTTTTTTTACAGAGTTCTGTAAGAAAATCTAAGTGTGTATGTTCTTTAAAATATTATTTCTCGATAAAGGCTGGTTTACAGTTCGGGAAAAGCATCACGGGATTTGGAAACGAGATTTCGCTCGGGATTTATCACGGGAAATTTTCCAGATGAAGTTTCTCCACATTCTCCACACCAAGTGACAAGCAAAGTTTGCGTCTCAGATTTTGCGTATTGTTTACATTTGTGTAGAGTTTTTTCTGCAGGAAACTTTGAAAAATGTACAGCTTGAAGACCGCATCTCAAAAATCTTTTGGAATTTTGCTTTATCAAAATAAATGAATTATTTTATTTAAGTTTATTTTAACGATGTATGGGATTACCTTGGGGTGCGACACATCTGAATCCAGATTCAAGATGATCGAAAAATCCCACGTTAGCGCATCAATTTAAAAAAAAAATCTAGTTTCAGCTTGTAGATCTTAATCCATCAACTTGCATCATGCTGCATCTTTTTGCAGTAAATCTTTATAATCTTCATCAAAATCTTTAAAATCTTCTTTCTATCTACTAAGCGTGCGCACATCGCACAAAAGCAAAAAAAAATGCTGCATCTGAGATAGAGTCGCGCCCCCTGGGGTTTACCTAGTCGATTCCCTCAAAGCATCACAGTACTTCCGGCACTCCTGGACACTGATGGATTTATTCAGGGACGTAAAAATAGTACAACTGATTGGTTAGCAAATTGCATCTTTAGCTGTTTTGTTGTACCAAATAAGCAAAGATGTTTTAAAATTTCTTGGCAAAGAGCAACTTTAATGTCAATCTCCTTGTTACGTTTTGTCGTTTTTGCTATGCGTTTCTTTTTTTTTTTTTTTGAAGGAACTCTATATTTTCTTCGTCCAATATTTCATCCTGGGTTAGCTGTTCATAAATTTTACCCTGACTGACAAACCCATTAAAGTCTTCGAGCAAATCAAAATCGAAAAAATCCTTGCGAACTCGGCTCTCTTCTGACATTTTAACATTTTTTGCCTGTTCGAGTTCAAACTTTCGAATCCGTCCGGAAACAATTCGGAATGAATTGTTCCCGCCAAAGAAGAAGTGTTCAGAGATGAATTTTATTTCCCGAGTAAACTCTCGCGAGACGGGTTTACACTTCAGGAAAACTGTAATTTTCCTGTAAATTCCCCATCAATTTTCTTTCTTTTCTTTAGGTCGGTATCGTGTTCGAAAGAAATTTCTTTTTCTATCTCAGACCCATGTTAAATTCCGTTTACTGAAACGGAAAAGTAAAGAATCGAAAAGAAGTTTCTGCAGCAGTATCCACCTAAAAAGAACAAAAACTAAAATTGGAATTTGCAAGGTTTCCACGCAAACTAACTGGAGCTGTCACTTTTACTTTCGGAAAAATGTTCGTCTCAATAGGGTATTATAGGGTATGTGGATACCAACATTGTTCGATAGATAAAATGTAATAATATACCGGCAGTTAATTTATTTTTAATTTTGAAGAGCGTAACTATTGAAAAACAATTTCAAAATATTATGAAAACATTTTGATTGTAAGACAACATCATCCTATTTCACCATGAAACACGCTACAAAAAACAGACTACCTAAACCAACGAACCAACCATCGATTTCTAGCATACATAAATTGACATTTATGTCATAATGGGAGCCCTTAGACTGATAATTAAGTCCCGAGAGCCCCCTGTTACTGAAAGTAAATGTCACTTTGTGAAACTGCATGTCGGTTTGTGAAAATAAAAATGATTAGATTTTTCTTGTTTAAAAATCGAGAAAAATAGTTGAGATTCATAAAAATATTTTTGTGCTAGGAAGAACACCATCATACAGATGAAAAAAACATGTTTTTTTAAATTAAAACCCCCAAAACAGGCCAGTACGAACACTAGGTACCATTGCCTCTATGGGTGACGTAATTAATGGACGTTCCCTTATTCCGTAAGTGAAGGTGACATTTCGTTCCATGCAGATCAATTTTCAAAATTTCCGCTTGGTAATATTGAACAAAATTCCGTAACCTCTTTACTTTTTAGGTCGATACTGGCTTTTTTCAGGTGAATACTGCTACATAAATTTGTTTTCGATTTTTTACTTTTCCGTTTCAGTAAACGAAATTTAACATGGGTTTGGGATAGAAAAAATGTCCGAACACGATAACGACCTTATGTGGGTAAAAAGTTTGAAAGAAGATTATTCAGTGATAACGTTCTGAAGTAACCTTTATTCATGTTTTTCTCGACATGAGGGGATTGTTAGATAGCTCCTTTCGAAAACCTTGACGAGTAATCTTTTCAACGATCAAATATTAGCACGATAACTTAAATCAAAGTAGAGAACAATAATATCAATAAGGTACATAAATACAAACATAGCCAAATATATAACCAATTTATGCCATTTTATTCGCTTCAGCCCGTTGTGCAACTATATGCGAACTACGAATGTATCTATGTGTTTGTGTAAAATCGCTTCATATTGATATTACAACCACTACATGTTTAGCTGTTCGTACAGTTTCTTTCTTTCTTCCTCTACGAAGATCCCAACACGGACACAGTTGAGTCAGTTCGCTGGAGAATGTTGTGACGCGACGTTGGTCGGTTAGACGAGAGCTCGATTCAATCCCTCCAATATTCTGTGTGCTCCCAGCACTTTGTGGTGAATGATCCTCTACTGGGTGATGAACAACCGCGCTAGAAGTAACCCCGCAGAGTGTGTGTGATGTGTTGTTTTGTTGTTGTTGCTGCTGGACAGTGTGAATAAGAAGCCAGGCCTCTACCCGAACGGGTCTATCGGTAAGCGCGGATAACCCCCATAGTGTATAGTTATCCCAGTCGCGCCGCCATCCGTTGCGTGTTCTTTTCGTTGAGCCAATGCCGTGATGTGTACGGATGTTGTTTAGTTATGGAAACCGGGATTGATTTTGGTTATTGGAAAATTCAGTACAGAAGATCGATCTAAAGCCGAGTCGAACAGACTGTGCGCTGCTGTCACTGGATGCATTTTGAATGTTGTGTCCTTTAGTGAGTGATCAATCCGCATTTTGAATTGTGTCTCCTGAATTTTGTGACCGAAAAACATTGGAAACCTCAAACGAGTGTCTGAGACGTTCGTTTAACAACAAATGAGCATAAACATAAAAGCCACAGAAATCAAGTAACCTGTTGCTGGAAGAGAAATTGTGTAAGTTTCAAGTTTGGTGTTTTCGATGTGTCAACATTTTAAAGCATAGGCAAGATAACCGAATGAGTGTACAAAGATTTACGAACAGTAAAGTGAACGCATAGGAAAGGACAGAATTTAGTGCTGAAACAGAGCGTCCGCGCGACTTTCTACCACCAGCAACATTAATTTTATCGGAATCTAAATCTGGAGTTGTCGCTGTAGTTCCTGCTGCTGGTACGGTTACTGGGAAGATCGCCGTTTAGCTTTCGGCTCTGTATGTGATTCTTCGTCGCTTCAGTTCAGTGTGCTCATATTCACATTAGATGCCTCATCGTTGTTGTGGCATTTTCCTTTATCCACACAGAACATCCATGTTTTGAGTTTGTCTGATTCTGCCTGCTACCCCGGTTAATTCCTGGTCGTGTATGGTGTGTGGTGGCACTAAAGAGAAGCACGTCCAAGTCGGAACATTGCAATAAGTGGTTTCGATTGTTTTGCGCGCAGAGCTGCCAGAACTTACTGAAGGTATGTTTTAAATTGTTATTTATAAATATTGTGAATACACAGAAACATACAAAAATTCTTAGATCTTGCATTAATATTTTAGGTCAATCAAATATTTTTAATGGGTAAAGTGATCTTGTTCTTTTCTAGGAGCTTTTTCGAATTATTCTTGATATCTCAAGTAATTCATGATTAGGGCTTAAAGGCCAATTGTAAACAATTAGTTTCAACGTGGATTTCTCATGAATCTCAAAACACTTGCGAATTGAAAGCAGCGTCTTGAAGAGGAATGTTTGCTCTACCATTTGGTGTAGTCTGATAACGTAGGTTTCTTGTGATTCGTTAATGGGGAATCATGAATTACTAGAAATGTCGCTTAACTAATAAATTACAAACTACATATTATGAGATTATATCAAACATTAAAAATGGAGCACAAAATATCTCCTAAATACTCAGTTTCAAGCGTGTTTTGAAATATGTTTTGAACCTTTGGTATTATTTCTTTTCCTTTATTATCGAGATTTTCAGCCCTGGGCTGGTTCATCTCCCGTTGTAGCCACTCAAATACCTTTTTGGGTATTTTCGTAACTTGTCTGGGGGTGAGATTTGAACTCGTGACTTTGGCGTGAGAGGTATGGATGTTAACCACTACGCCGGGGTCGCCCCCTTCGGTATTATTACTGGAAATCTAGGAAATCGTGAGTTAAAACATGAGTTGTTCACGTTCTAAAAACAAAAAATATAACAAAACTGAAGCACTTTTTCAAACTATCACTAGTAAACTACCTAGTTCCAATGCAAATCCCTTTAAATTACACTGGAAAAGGCTTATTTTTTGTCAGACACGCCTAATGCATCTGCGACTTACAGGGCTCTTCAATGCCGAGTGCTCGACACTGAACAAGTCTGTAAGCCGCAGACAAAATAGGCCTATCTGTCAAACAATTTTTATAGTGGAAATTAAAGAAATTAAAATAGGCCTTTATCTGTCAATAGATAAGCTTTCTCTTGTTGAATTTAAAGGAATTTGCTCACGATTACTAACGATAATTTGAAAAAAGAGTTTTAATGTTTTATTTTTTATTTTTGTAAAAGTGACCAAATGAAGTGTTAATTTTAAATTCATTTAGTTTTCCAATCACAATCGTTCTAATAATGCGCTCAAAAAGTTTTTTAAATTGTGTTTTTAAAAAAGTTAAAGTGAATTATAGGAATTGTCTCTGTGATTCAGTTTTTCATGTCATTTTTGAAAAGTGAAGAAAATGTGAAGGGTTAGTTTAAATTTTCCTAGTTTTTCAATTACAGTCGCTCTATTAATACTTATATGATATGATATAAAAGTGCATTTTAAACACCGAAGAGTTTTTATTTAAATCATGGTCATTGATTATTTATTAAATATTCGGTTAAGCTTAAGCTTAAGCTTAAGACACCTTAAGTATGACATATTTTTTATGTTTAAAGATCGTGATAAATACATTCTACTATTGTCCATCTAAATTTCTCAAACTTTTGTCTATGTCCTCAGAGTTGATACGTCTTCTTCTTCCTGGTTTTATGACGCTATTAGCTGAGCTGCCTGCTTCTCAACTTGGTGTTCTAAACGAACTTCCACAGTTATTAATTGAGAGCTTGCTTTGCCAACACTATTGCATGAATTTGTATATTGTGTGGCAAGCACAATTATACTCTATGCCCAGGGAAACTGAGCAGTTTTCCGATCGGAAATTTTTCGCCGCCTCCGGCTTGGTAGACCGTGCGTTTACCGGTCCTGATTGATTGAATTGATTCATCGGTCAAGAAAACAGTTGTGTTGTCGCCAGGATCGGAAACAGGAACGATATCCTCATCTGGAACCGGTAGCGGAATTTCTTAAATTTCGACATCCAGAACTGAAACCAGTTGCTAGACGCTGCTCGTACGCGACTTGGCTTGTCCTGTTTCTCATTTGTATAACTGGATCGGGAAATTGAGGAGATCCTAAGTCGTTCTGGCAGGTCTGCCAACAAAAACTTCAGCTCTTCAGTAGCTTGAGTAGCTAGGCTTCCGTTAATTTCCCATGTCTGTTCCGATATGACAGTGATGTCGGATGCAGACTCGTGCTGGATCTTGACTACCATGCCGTTTAGGTGAACTGGATAGAATTTTCGCTTGCTGCCGATGTTACGTACTGTGTGAACGCTCTTGGTTTTAATGTGTTCTTTTCGTTTCGGATTGGCGGACTTACTTGGAATAAGTGGTTTGTTGATTGAACACTTGCTGCTCGCCACAGGAGTGTCTTGCTGCCTATTGCTGCATACGATGTAAAATCGTTCTTATAGTACCGTAGGCATTGATACCGGGCAGATATATGGACTTCTTTATTGAAATTGGAAACCCTTTCTTCAGAGGCCTAGCGTAGACTCTAGTCAGAGTCCCGACAGTAAATCTTCATAAAAAGAAATGTTTGGAATAACGTAAATACAAACTGAATTACACCTGTAAAATGTGAGATCATAGGAATATGATGTGAGCTAGTGAGTTTGGTATCGACCCTTGAAAGTTTGAACTCACTTAAATATGAAGAAAGTCAAACCTTAAACGTGTGGAATAACTTAAAAAAAAGGAATGAGACCTTAACATTTTGAAATCACACATATATGAGGTGAGTTGATTTTGTAACATTTAAGTTTGCTAACTTTTTGCAATCACAGCCCGCTGGTTGCTGGCATGTTCTGATTTCCCTATTACAGACATTATACTCTTATAAAAAGTTGGTAATGCTCTCTTCAATTTCCAATCAGTACCTCAAAGTGTTTCTGTTCGCTATTTTATCGCTTTTTACCCTTCTTACATCAATAGAAGGGTATTAAGATCGCTTGAAAACTCGACTTTTTATCCGAGGCCCACAGGGCCGAGTGTCATATACCATTCGACTCAGCTCGACGAACACGTCTGTGTGTATGTATGTGTGTGTGTATGTGTGTGTATGTGTGTGTGTGCGTTACAAATAATGTCACATCGGTTTCTCAGCCATTTGTGAACCGATTTCAGTAAAAGTAATCAAACAGTTTAGTCTCCGATTACATACTGAACTATTTGTGTACCGATTTAAGTTTTAGTTGGTGTCAAACCAAAGCTATGAAATCTCCAAATAACTGGTCAAACTTTCATTATAATTGGATAATCCTTCATGGAGATATGACCAAAACAATACCTGAGAGCACATAATTGTGAGATGAAAATATACTCGTTGCAGTTCAATCCCGAACAATACCACTCGAGCCCATCGATGCCGCTTACATTCTATCGTGTCGCATCTGGTGCGTTGTATAGCACATACAGTGGACTAGCCACACTCTGCGATTCTATAGAATTAGAGCAGGATCGATTGGCTCGAGTGGTCTGGTTTTGAACTGCAACGAGTATATTCGAAAATTTTACGAAGTCTCCATTTTCTAAAGCAACATAATTTTCAACGAACATGTACTTATTAAGCATTCTGAATCCATATCGATAATCAACATTGACGCTTAGGATTGTCTAATAACTCATTCTATGGACTGATTATATGAAATTTCCAATATTTAAGTAATTTCTTCTTTTATATAACTAACATAAACAGGTCATTAAAGACTATTAATGATAATATGTTAATCTCATCGATGACCAATTCGTTCAAGATCGTCAAATAGTTTATTTTATATGATAGTTTATAAAATATGACATTTCGAATATTCCTGGATCTTCCTGGAATTTCTGATGAAAATATGTATTCAGTGCAATATTGGCCTCATTTGAGTTCGTAATTTTGGTGCAGTGTAAGAAGGGTTCAGCTTATGCTAAATAATAGCATGAGTTTAAACTTGAATTTTGAAACATTTGGAGAAATTATAAAGGGTTTATTTAATTCCTGTACGAAAATTATCGTCGAAATTAATGGCCAGTTAACATAATGAACATTATATCACAAATCCTCAACTATTTTTCACTCCATAAAGCCACAAGCGTATCCTTTTCAGGGCCAACAAATGCTTTCTAAAGAGTGTACAATAGAATTTTCTCACATACTTACTTTCTAATGCTGGTCTAACGTTCCATTAAGACCCTACCTACGATTTCGACCTAGACTACGTCTATCGGCTAGGGTAGAGGTAAATATATTATATTAACAATAGAAGATACTTCATTTTTCCACATAAACATGTTAGGCGACATGGGTAGCGCTGTCATCAGAACCATCTGGTGATAAAAAAGGGCAACCAAAATACGTTTAACCTTTCAATTTGATTAATTCATTCTACCGTGTATCCACGGTTAAACTAATATACTCTTTTTTTGAGTATTGTTTGCTCACACAGAGAAAAGTGTGATAGTCAATTTTACCATTATTGAGGATTAGGATGACCAGGGGAAGATAATGATTTTGAAACGCTTATACTCATGCTCAAAATGACCGTTCAAAATAGCTGTTTCAACATTTACTATAATGTCCGAATAGTCCCTGTAACCATTACCAAAGGCAATAATGTGATGATGGAAACGGTAAATATCCAATCGCAATTACAGCAACAACTGAATTAGTTCCGCCAACATAAAACAAAAACATTAGGTTGTCTGAGCTGCCTAACAATGGAAGTGACCAACACCAGGTTGAAAAGTATGATTTGAATTCGGTTTCTTCTTCGATGTCGTTGTATTAGAACCAAGAAATCAATTTTTCTCTAAAAATCATGAAAAACAAGCAACAAAAGAACAGGTCGAAATGTGTTTGTCCCAACCATTTCCCAACAATAATATGTTGCGAATGTATTTGTTGGCAACTAAAATCAATAAAATATTGTGGGTTTTTATTCAGTGCCTGAATTGAGGATCATTTTCAGGCCAACATATTATGTAATTGGATCCAAGTATCTCTACTACGTAATATTTGAAAACCATTCTATGGTAATCAAACATAATAATTGCATGTCGTAAATCTCACTTTCTTCCCAACAGACGAGATTTTACCTAACCGGTCGTGTGTTATACACAACTCCACTGATTTTTGGCAGGGTTTTGCCTGTTCCAATCGATCAATGTCGCCTCTATTCTAATCGGTCTGGTAAAAATTAATCCATGCAGTTGGATAAATTTACCGGTAACTTAGTTCAACAGTTGAATTTATGAATATGGTGTTTAGTAACATTGTAGTTCTTGACCAATTCTACAACTTTGCCCAACAGTGCATTGCCCTAACTGGTATATAGAAAGTGTTATATTCACTGTTATATTCAAATGATATTCAATGATGAATATCACTTGAATATTCAGACATTGCGCTCTCACGTCGAACATTACATTGTGAACCAAATTTATAAAAAAAATCAAGCACAACATCCTATTGTGAAAATAAGCTTCTGGAACGAGTTGTTGGCAAATTTAGCGCATTTGGTCAAAATGACTATTTACAGCACTGATTCTAATACAGGTTCATTCAAAATAATAATAATAACATTCATAAGGCATTGCAAACTTCAATGGCAGATACTGAATAAATGATGACTCAATGATTCAAGGTTCAACAAATGCGTAGGATAGACTGTTGTATTCTTTTTCATTAGAGTGGAACAGCGGATTCTCACTAAGAAAATCATCGTGGGCCTGACCGTCGGGCGTTGAATAAAAAGGTTCAAGCAACGACTCTAGCTCTTTTTACTGAGGTTTTTTAAAGAAGCTACTCAACAAATCTCCAATCTACCCTTTTACGCGTTACGTCACCTTTACCTGATGTTATGACTTAGTTCACATAGCTAAACAACGTCTGGAATTGTGTCTGAAAACGTTGACAAAGTGAAAGAAGAATTTGAGCAGCTGCCGTCTTCAAAGACGTTGCTTGCCGGATTCCAGAAAGTAGAACTGCGTTAGACAAATCTTGGCTGGGACTGATTGGTTATTCTCATGAAAGCTGCCAATTTTGATAACCTTGTTGAAAAGGTGCTGATACTATCGCACGGAAATGCGACGTTGCGAAAATTAATGATTTTTTTTCAAGTAATTCCTAAGTAATCTGCCCAAATAAGTCTGCCATATTTTAATTGCTTGACCATCAACCCAATTGCAAACTTGACAGAGCTCGTCTTTGTAGATGCATGAATCGAAAGTTGTGCACCCTGTATCTGCGTCATACATGATTTGAATTTTACATCCAGTATAGTCTGAATCAGTTTTTACTCGAAAGCCTAGAATGCTTTACCGCAGACATTCAAGCTCGAACAGAACACTTCAAATTTGTTGTATAAAATTTCAAATCTAATTACGTTGGAATCATCTTGTACAGTCAACTTATTACTACATTAAATCTGACAGTTTGACTGACAACCCATTTTTCCCAAACCAATAAAAATAAATCGTTGGTGCCATATATTAACTTATTGCTACTTGATATCTTGACATCCGTTTTATACAGGATGTAAAAATGAGATGAAGTCGAACGTCTGTTCTTGGCTTTGCTATTTTTCTTCGATGTTTACTCACTTAGAAAATTTTACAGTATTCGGTAGTTTTTTACCGAACTTTCAACAGCTGAACGTTCGGTAATCCGATTCACCGGATTTCGGTGAAATCCTACAGTATTCCGGTAAAAAAATTACCGGAACTTGTCAAATTTTACCGAAATCCGTTCAATCGGATTACCGAACTGTTCAGCTGTTGAAAGTTCGGTAAAAAATTACCGAATACTGTAAAATTTTCTAAGTGTGTATGCTTCTGAACCCTTGAAAGATCAATTACAACAAATTGTTCTCGTTAGCAAACTGGGAAAATAATCCAGGTAACGCAATACGCAAGAAGCGCAATTGGCAGCTGTTATCCGTCATTTTGTCTAATTGAAACAAGTCAGATGCATTCAAGATTGAACAATTTCCTCAAAAACTTCAAAAATATCTATAAATCCAAAAATGGGAAAATTAGACACAAATGCGGGAAAAAACGGGAAAAAATGCGGGAATTTTTAAATGCAGATTGTGTGGCCACCCCGCATCCCAGGGCAGAATAGAATAGTGCGATACTTTTTCAAGTACTTGTAAAGCTTGTAGTACACTGTTTGTCCAATAGCCAAATATTTGCCATAGGCAAATAGGCATCTGACAAACATCTATGATGTCTGTCAGCTGTCTAGCTGCCTATGCCAAATATTTAGCTATTGGACAAACAGTGTACGACAAGCTTAAGGCTAACATTGAAAATGGCGTAATCAAACATACTAGCATTGAAAGGCGAATATTAAAAATGTGCAAATTTCAATGGAAAACGAACGAATTGCCATAAAGGGTGATACGGTCAAAATTTGGTCAAGGGAAAACGCGTGTAAATCGGTGAAATCGTTTATTTAAAAAATCAAATTAAATTTCTTTTTCAAGTTCAACTAGTATAAAATTCAGGAAAAATATTCAGTTAGGCTTCCGCTTTTCCAAATCCGAATTGCCGGGCCTTACGCTTGACCCCTGCCATCAGATTTTGTACAGCCACCTTGTCCACCTTCTTCGCCGCAGAAAGCCAGTTTGCCTTGAACTGCTGCTCGTCCTTAGCAGTTTTTTTTGGTCTTCTTTAGGTTCCGCTTGACAATAGCCCAGTATTTCTCAATTGGGCGGAGCTCTGGCGTGTTGGGAGGGTTCTTGTCCTTGGGAACCACCTGCACGTTGTTGGCGGCGTACCACTCCATGGCCTTTTTACCGTAATGGCAAGATGCCAAATCCGGCCAAAACAGTACGGAACAACCGTGTTTCTTCAGGAAAGGCAGCAGACGTTTATTCAAACACTCTTTCACGTAAACTTCTTGGTTGACAGTCCCGGAAGCTATGAAAATGCTGCTTTTTCAAGCCACCAGGTACAGATGGCTTGCCAAACCAGATATTTCTTTGCGAACTTTGACAGTTTCGTGTGCTTGAAAATATCTGCTACCTTTCCCCTTCCTTTTGCCGTATAAAACTCCTGTCCCGGAAGCTGCTTGTAGTCGGCTTTGACGTAGGTTTTGTCGTCCATTACCACGCAGTCAAACTTCGTCAGCATCGTCGTGTACAGCCTCCGGGATCGCGCTTTGGCCGTCGTATTTTGTTTATCATCGCGATTTGGAGTCACTACCTTCTTGTAAGTCGATAGTCCGGCTCGTTTTTTGGCTCGATGCACGGTTGTAGACGATACACCCAGCTTATTTGCGGCATCTCGGAGAGATAGGTTAGGGTTTCGCTTGAAACTACCGGCAACTCTCTTTGTCGTCTCAGCGGCTTCCGGTTTCGATTTCCCCCCGATCCAGACTTCCTGGCTGTCGACAAACGTTCCCCAAACATTTTAATTACATTTGTAACGGTTGATTTGGCAACTTTTAGCGATTTTGCCAACTTTGCGTGCGAGTAGCTCGGATTTTCGCGATGAGCGAGCAAAATTTTGATACGCTGCTCTTCTTGCTTGGACGGAATTTTGACAACTGAAGAGTGAATTCCAAAATCAAAATAGGAGCAACATTCTACACACACACCTTCAAAATGAGGGGTGTTCAGGTTTTTTAAATGCAAAATTGAAAGAAATACGTCAAGTTGATATTGACCAAATTTTGACCGTATCGCCCTTTAAGTATTATATATGAATCAGAAGCTAACCTTGTTCTCTGCCTGTATGCTAGATTGTATTTGCATTTATACATTAATTTGTAAATTACGATTTGAAATTCTACTTCGTATAGTAAAATCCCCTTTGTTTACTATCTGCATGTTCGCCCTAATCGCAAATTGCTCCGGATATCTTCTCGTGCATTTTGAAAATACTAGGAGTTTCAAAAAATTAACTTCCGATTTGTTTATTAAAGATGCATCAGTGAATCGTAAACCTCACCTAACTCTCCATCTCGATCGATCATAAAATAAAATAGCAACACTTCCCCGAATCCGGAATTTTCGTGCAAATGATTATACCGCAGTGGAAAACGCAAAGAACAACAGAAACGTAACAAAAAAATATGCATTCTTTAATAACGCTTGCTACACGCAAAGCAATTAAAGTAATAATAACAACATCGACCGAATTAAAAGGAAGCACAACACAAACACACCCGAAATCCAATAAAAATAAGAAGAAAACCTACGTTCCCAAGACGCCGAACGAGGATGATGAATCGTCTGGGGGTGGGGGTACCGGTGGACCAGCATAGAAGCCTCACAACAAGGATCTGCGCCCGTGTGACCCGACGTCGGCGACTGACTGCCGGTTGAGTCAGTGTTGGTGTGAAGCTGTGCATGAATGAACGGTCCAATACAGACGAATCGAAAATATAACAATATGACGATTAGGGAACGGAGGATCCTGTTTTATCTCCTACGTGCGTTTTGGATGTTTTGATGAGACTGTCTCGCCGTCGCCGGTTCAGGAAGAGGAAACGAAACCGATACATTTATACCGAATTGCGTTGTTTTGGTACTCGCATTCGGCTTGGTATTGGTGGCATGCCGAAATACGGTTCTGTGTCGGAATATAATCATGCAATGCAATTCGTGACGATGCACCGAGTACAGGCGATGCATTTCGGTACAGACAAAGAAGAGTGTCTGATAAAGTGGACACATGGACGATAAGTCGAAATCTTTTTGTGATACCACTTGGATATACGACCGATGTTTTTCTACCTATGGGTGCCTCGCCTTATGCATGTCTGTCTGACCCGCGCTCGAGGGTCGAGCGAGACCTGGTCGATCGGTATGGTGTGAAACTCATATTGTCATTATATCGAAGGCTGCAAGCGCCAAATAAAGGTGCGGTTTTATGGGCGCTCGGTAGAACTGCAAGTAGTCAGTATTTTTTCTTCGCCAGGAAATTAAAAAGATTCGAATGTGATTTAGAATATTTCGCGGTGTTAAACTAGTACGAACGTTGAAACTAGTATGGTGACTTGTTTTCAGTGAAAAAAGACTACGCCAGTCCAATGACATCGTAAAATACTCGTTAAAATGTTTTATGTTTTATGATTTCTGGTCACCATTATGTTGGAAGAGAATATAGCGGTACATTAGTGTGGAACGGTGTCGATTCGTACCTACAAGCAGCAATCGAAAAGCATTTTAGTAGAGAACCATATTTTGTGACGGTTTCTGTGGTTTAAAGCTAAATTTATTCAGTACAATGGGTCGTTAAAAACGTGGGTTGGGGTGCGAAGATTAGTGAACTATGCGCGCGAGCGCGCTATGATCGTTCGATACTTTATTCCTAGGTGCATGCAACGAAACAAACACGATGTGATTGTAATGTGCAACATAAAAAAAAAGTATCGTTAAATGGAATGAGGTTCTCTACTCTCTTGGCTGATGATGAGTAAACAATCACTTTCACAGGAAAGACATAACCGGATTCTTTCTACTGTTCGGTGTTTATAGATTTTGAAATGTAATTGAACATGATTATAGAATTTAGTACCTCATCATAAAAATGTCTCGGTAAGGTAGCAGGGAATATAAAGCTTTAAATAAGATTAAACTTGCGAGTTTCAGAAGCCAAATGGCGCAAGTGATAAAAAATCTTATTTCGAGAAACCAGCTTCAGAGTTTGTGTGTATTTTTCGATTCTTCACAAATTGCATGGAGCGATAAAAAATAATAGTTTTTCTATTCGCTGTAAACCGGCTCACTACGTTCAAATCTTCACAAAATTTGCAAAGCATAAAGATCTAACAATATTTTGGCATACTTAATTTTGACCGTTTTATCACTTACACTACACGGAAAAAACAACCATGCCCAGATCCGTGACCTGCAGTCATGAATTCGAGAACAAGCAAACACCGTGAACTGAATCACGTAATTGGGAACTAGTTCACGTTTTTGGTTAAAAATCATGAAAACATGAACTAGTTCACGGTCCGTTTTCATTTTCGTGAGCGCTTTTGTTTCTGTGTAGTTGGCTTTTGAGCGCACTACCGATTTTGTCACAGTTACTTTTTCTCAGTCTATATTATCATCCAGTCTAAATATCGTCTGCTTTGGACACTACAATCTGCCGAATTCAATCTGGCAGTTTGATGAACAATTTCTGGGATACTTGCCATTTAACGCGTCAACTGAACAGGAACTTGCCTTAGTCGAGTCTTTGTTGTCAGCTGGCTTCCATCAGGTAAATGATCTCCTGAACGCGAACGGTAAGCTACTGGACTTGGTGTTCGTGAGTGATCCATGTATCATAGATCTCTTCAAGCCGCCATCTGCTCTATTAAAAATTGACGCTTATCATAAGCCGATTATTGTAACTGTGGACGCTCGTTCCCGTGAGGAAGAATACCAAGCAGACATCACAACACGACACTATGATTTCACCCGCTGTGGTTATGAAGCCTCAAATGCGAGAATCGCTTCCCAGGACTGGAATGAGCTGTTGGACCACGGTTCTCTTGATGCTTCCGTGACGGCTTTCTACCGCACTATTGATCGAATCATCCGTGAAACTGTTCCCGTTAGAACTTATCGATCTTCAAGGCACTTTAACCAATCTTGGTGGACACCACAACTCCGTAACCGTCGTAATAGCTTACGAAAGCTCAGGAAACGTTTCCTTTGCAACAAAAATACCACGAACACGAGAGCTCTGAAGTTTGCTGGAGAAGAGTATCGCCGACTGCAAGATGATCGTTTCCGTGAGTATATTGACCGTATCCCAATGAATTTCCTACAAGACCCTTCATCTTTCTGGGCCTATATCATCAAACGAAAGAGCTCGACCAGGGTTCCCGTTGAGGTTACGTACCAATCTCGTAGTTCTTGCTTAACGGTCTCTACCGCAAATCTTTTTGCTGGGTTTTTCCGTTCCGTACACGACGACAACTCACCTCCGCTGGCGCAGCATTACTTGGAAGGGCTTCCGTTGCATAATCTTCGTCTTCCCTTGGTCACTTTCAATAATGACGATATTCGCGATGCTCTCAGCGCAGTCGATGCATCGAAAGGCCCCGGCCCTGATCACATTCCACCTGTCTTCGCCAAACAGTGTGCTCAGTCGCTGTCTTGTCCCATCGCTATGACCTTCAATCGATCCTTGACCGAAGGAGTATTTCCTGACGCTTGGAAGCTGGTATTAATCACTCCTATCCACAAGGTTGGACATACACATAGCGTTGAGAACTACTGCCCGATATCAATCCTTAACTGCCTTGCGAAAGTTTTCGAGAAGCTGTTACATGACGCCATGTACCCTGTTGTGCAGTCAGTGATCTCTGAGCATCAACATGGTTTAGTCAAAAAACGACATCGAACCTCATGACTTACACCGGTACTGTGGTCAACGAGCTCGTGAAGCGATGCCAGGTCGACGCCATTTACATTGGCTTTTCAAAAGCTTTCGACAAGGTACCTCATCAACTGGCCATTGTAAAACTGAACCGCCTTGGATTGCCCACTTGGATTATTCAGTGGCTCAGTCGTATTTGTCTTCACGTAAAGCTTTTGTCAAGGTGCATGACGCTAGATCGGACTTATTTGATATTCCTTCCGGTGTACCACAGGGTAGCCACCTTGGCCCTCTTATATTCATCCTCTTCATCAACGATCTGTGCGATGGTCTCAACTCCGGTAAATTGCTCTATGCGGATGACTTGAAGCTGTTCCGTGTAATTAGATCGCTTATAGATTGCTGTGCTTTACAAGTCGATTTAGAACATGTGTCTGGGTGGTGTGATTTAAACGGAATACAGATGAATACGGCTAAGTGCAGAGTGACGACCTTCTCTCGTTGTCATTCCATTGTCACGTTCGACTACGGCTTAAACGACATATCACTAGAGAGGGTCACGTTGATCAACGACCTAGGAGTCAAACTTGATCGGAATCTTCGTTTCAACGCACACATCTCCGTAACAACAAGCTATCGGGATTCGTTGGATCCCACAACACCGGATGTTGTTCTCACAACTCAATCAAGCGATTCCGCGATTCTTTTCGTGGTCCAGTTCTGCTTTTAAAAAATCACGAAAACACAAATTAGCATAAAATTCAAACCAGCTGTCAAAAAGCTTCGACCAACGAACTATGAACTATTCCGTCCTGATGGAATAGTTCATAGCCTACTACTATACTATACTATACTACACACGACAACGGCCACGATTCTATATCATAGCGTCAAACTATCGTTTGCAAGTCATAACTATGAGCTATGATTATATAATTACAGCTATTACATAGTTCACTATATACTAGAAATAGCTGCGTGTGGCTGCACCTTAATAAACTTCAAAATTCCCGTTAATCGAGTCTGCCGTTAATGGAGTCCAACCTGTAATACGATAAGTGTCCTCTGGAAGCCCCTGGAACTTACTCCGTCGTAAACACACAGAACGACTTCAAACTCGTTCTATTCCTTTGATTTATGGACACAATTTTATCTTTGAATTCACTATAATTCTGTTTTTTTTAAATAGCTAGAGTTTTTGAGTTAGTTTATGATAGATTAAAATGATCATTGTGAAACAAAACAATTCAATCAGTGCAATAATACATTCCATGGAATTTGCGCTTCATTACAAAAGTATTCAAATGATTCCGGCGGGCCTCTTTATGCAATTGGTTGAATTGTGAACAGGATCTCCCCGGAAATTCCTCGCCAGCTTCCACGAGCTATTGTCTGTGAGCCAATAGTTCCTGGACCGGAGGAGCGTACAATTTACGATTCTCTCGGAAAAGCAAGAAAATATGAAGAACACACACTGCGCGGACTATTAAAGACACTCTCTCTGGAGGATGCTGTCGCAAAACATCGGAACCGAGCCGGAAGCGTTTTCTAAAATTCTTCTTGCTCGGGACAACCTATAATTAACACTCTTTCGTCTTTGCTGTGGTTTCTGCAATAAAATGAAACCATTATGTGTTGATGAATTGGAAAAGTGTCATACACAAAAATAAAATATGGAACGAGTTTGGTCCTCGAGAAAAGTGGTGTCGGGCATGGGAGGTGAAGATCGTTCCTGTACTTCGACTTCGCAAATTAGGAATCGGTGAATACCCCACCATCACTGATCCTTTTTTGCTCCTATGTTGACATACGTAGACTTGTACTCAGCTTTCCCCAAAGCCCGTAGAACGATGCTGAACTGCTTTTTGTGCTTGAAAAAATCGCATGCTTTATACATGCTTTCCATTTTCCCTACTCCTTAAACTAATCATAAGTTCTCTGAAGAACTTCTCTGAACTGTTCTGAAAAACTTCTCTGAACTTCTCTGAAGAATTTCCCAGAACTTTCTGAATAATTTCACTGAACTTCTCGGAAGAAGTTCCATGAACTTCTTCGAAGAGAACTTCCCTGAAATTCTCTAAACAACTTCCTAAAACTTCTTTGAAGAACTTCCCAGAAGTTCACTGAAAAACTTTATTGAATTTCTCGGGAGAACTTCCCAAAAGTCCTCTGAAGACTTACTAGAAGTTCTCTAAAAAACTTCCCTGATGTTTTCTAAAAAAATTCCCCGAAATTCTCTGAAGTTCCGTTTAAGGAGTTTTCTGGAGTTCCTCTGAAATTTTTTTCTAAAATTCCTCTGTAAAACTTCCCCAAAGTTCTGAAGATCTTCTCTGAAATTATTTCCTGAAGTTCTCTGAAGAACTTTCCCGAACTTTTCTGAACTTCTCTTAAGAACTCCCCTATACTTCTCTAAAGAACTTCTCTGAAATTCTCTAAAGAACTTCCCTGTAGTTCGCTGAAGAACTTCCCCGAAGTTCTCGGAAGAACTTGATTGTACTTTGATGTACGCAAAAACTGCAGTATTTTTTTCTTCCTCTGTCCATAGCTACCGAATGTTCCCATGATTGCTTCCGGAATTTGTTTTTTAACAAACATGTGGGACTGTCCTGCGTCGAAGATTTCTACTACATACTATCACTTCATAGCTCATATTTTTAAAAACCGTTTTTTGAAGCTCATAGAACTATGACATAGATAACGGCTACATTATAGTGAACTATAATATAGATTTAAGGCCCGTGTGGCGGCACCTTTACAACCTATTACATTTACATTTGTAGATTGGACCTGTCAGATAGGTCTTTTGACAAGTTGGAACTTAGAGATCCCCCAAGATATATTAAGTAAGTAAATTAAGTATAAAAATAATGACAACCCAAGAGTTTTGTTTATATATATATATATATATATATATATATATATATATATATATATATATATATATATATGTATACATATATATATATACATATATATATATATATATATATATATATATATATAAATATATGATAGAAGGTATAAACAAGCATAAGGTCGTACACTTTGTACACTAACCCTACATGGTATTGACGTTTACGCTAAAGAACAAGTATTTCTCGTATATAGTGGACCTTTTACAATAATCCGATTGAATAAATATACAGCCAGTTGTTGGGGTTCTCAAAAATATTGCATTACTAATTAATTGTTTAATTTTTCGATTGATTGTTAATTGCAAAGACGGGTTGGTACAAGCGTACAAAAATAAAGCTATAAGGGACCTAATGTGAACATTATTTTATTAGTCCTTATCGCTATGAAAAAAGTCCCATGTACAGTTTTCGATATTAGACAGAAGGTACATTGGACATTTTGTTGTCGGTCGTATATTCAAAAAAAATCGTCTTAAAGCATAATTTCAAAATGAGTCATAGAAAAATAATGGCTGTCTACGCAAATCAACCTAATGCATGTTTGGCTTGAAATAATTGAGCAGCAAACGACATTCAGCTGATTATACGCTTGCTTAGATAATCTTCCTATTCTTCTGAGAAGTATCTACCTGAACTTCGAGAAAGCCTCATTCTGAAATTCTAGAATGTTCGATTCTGAACATCAAGAAAGCTCTCTCGCACTTCTGGGTAGTTCCAACAAAACTTCTGGGTAGTTTCCTTTGCACCTTCTGTCCTCTCCCGAACATCAGAGAAGTTTCTCTTGAAATGTTTGGGAAATTCCTTATACAACATACAAATAGCACCCTCTCTAGTAAGTTACTTCCTAATATTCGGCGAATTTATTTCCTGAGATAATTCCTTTTGAACTTCTAATAAACATTGGGAATGCACTTTCCGGAATTAATAGGAAAATTCCATTGAATTTATTAGAAGTTTCACTTCCGAGAAGTCCTGAACCTTATGCAAATTTTCTCCTGAACTTCAGGAAATGTTGTTCCTGAATTTTTGCGAATTTTTTGCTCAAACTACTAGGCAGTACTTGCTATGTTTTTGGAAAGTTTCTTTCTGATCTTTGGAGAAGTTTCATCCTGAACTACGAGAAAGCCTCTGTCTGAAATTCTGAAATGTTCTCCTTGTACTTCGGGAAACTCTGTATCATTTCTGGGAAGGTCCAACTAAACTTTTGCGAAGTTTCGTTCAGAACTTCTGAAAAGTGAATTCCTGAACTTCAGAAAAGTTCTCTCGTGAACTTCTAGGACTTAGGTATTGTCTTGAGTTTTTGGGGAAGTTTGTTTTTTTTGCAGATTCCAGATTTTTTGAAAAAATATAGGAATTGTTCTCCCTGGTTTGTTTATTCCTGAACTTTGGCGGAAGATTTTAAGATCCTGAACTTCTGGATGTAAGTCCCATCTTAAATTTTTGGGAAGATCCTCAGAACCTCTGAAAAGTTCCAAACTTCTAAGAAGTCCTCTTCCCTAAACAGCTTCCTGAAGCTCCTAGAAGTCCTCTCCTGATATTCGGGGAAGTTCGTTCCCGAACATCTGGGAAGTATGATCTTGAAATTTGGGGATGTTTGGTCCTGATTTTGTTTTTGGGATATTTCTGATCTAACTACTAAGAAGTGTTTCCTTTAATTATGAGAAGTTTCTGTCCGACTTTCGAAAAAGTTTTATTTCGAGGAAGGTTCTTCCTCAACTTCTAGAAAGTATCTTTCTGAATCTTTCTTTCTATACTTCTAGAAATCAAGAACTCATTTCCTAAACTACTTAACTCGAGGGTAAATTTCATGTTTTGGCATGTTTTGGATGAAAGAAAGATCTTGCCGCATCCAGAACCTTTCAGAGGAACCTGTTCCCGGAAAATGGCCATATATCGACCATTTTAAGGACGACTTTTGAGTTCAACGTATCATTCGATTGGGTAATGTTACCGCTTTCCGCGTATTTACTAGAGAAAATATTTCTAAACGGCATCCTGTACAAAAGTTCACCAGAAAATCGACATGTGAAACGTTCCCTCCGGAAACCCGGAATATCTCTGGTATCCGGGAACCATGACCATTAACGAGTACTGCATCATAAAAGTACATGAAATTTACCATCGAATGCTTCTAAGAGAATTAAAATCGGCCAATAAAGTTCTGTCCAGTTAGAATCCGGAATCACTTATTTAGTTGCAGCAGCACGGAAAGTGGCCGTTGCAAGAATTTTTTTACAGCGGCTGGTTTACCTAGGCGCCCACTTTCTGTGGTATACATTTTACGGTGTTTCGTGCAGTGAGTCAAAAGTTATTCCAGATGGCAGCCGAGAGGAGAAAAAAAATCTGCACACCTACGTTGATAATCCAACCGTCCGCAAAAACGTTGAAAATCGCCAAATCAACTTTGTATGATGTGCTCAAAAATTTCAGGGAGCGAAAAAGCGTGGATCGACTGCCTCAAGGTAAACGTCGTAGTGGAACATATTACCGCAAGCTAAACCAGAAGGTGTTGAGAACCGTCAGAGCAAACCCTGGACTATCAGATAATGAAATCGTACAAAATACGCTGCTGCTCGCAGTACCGTTCGAAGAATTTGTTTGCGAGCAGGATATCGTTCTTATCGAGCCAGCAAGCAATCAAACAGAACGTTGAAGCAAAGTTTCGTCACCAAAACTCGAGCTCGAAAATTGTACCAGCAGATTTTGACGAAGTACCAAGGATGCCTGCTCATCGACGATGAAACCAACGTCAAAATGGATTTCGGACAGCTTCCTGGCCAAAAATTCTACATGGCGACGGCAGGAGGAGATGTTCCTGCGGAGCAAAGATCAAAGTGTTCGTGACGAATAAGAAAGTGTTCGTGTCTCAAAAACCGCGTACTACCTTTCATTAAAGCCCTTGAAGGTCCCGTGAAGTTTTGGCCAGATTTGGCGAGTTGCCACTACAGCCGGGAAGTCATCCAGTGGTACCGCGATAATAACGTAGATTTCATCGATAAAATATAAATCCACACAACTGCCCGCAGTTCCGGACCATCGAGAGATTTTGGGCAATAATGAAGCGGAAGCTTAAGAAAAGTGGAAAAACGGCGCGGTACGCGACTCAGTTGACCAAAATGTGGAACAAATGTGCCAAGGAAGTCGACTCCGGAGGTGTTCTGCGTTTGACGGGAGGAATAGAGAAAAAAGTGCGAATTTTCATTAGAAACGAAGAGAAACGATTTGTATTGATATTTTTTTCTTCTTAAAGTACAGTGAATTACCTTTGTTTTGATGTATTAAATTTATTTGTACATCAATCTGTTACCGAGATACAGATTATTTTATTCTTCCGGATTCTAGACGGACATAGCTTTATTTCGTGAGCACTCCAAAGTTGACCATGTATTTGCCTATCCTAGTTATTTTGTGTACCCACTGTATTTTTCTGCGCTACCTAAGGTACATAAATGAAATGCTAGATTTGGCATAAGTTCATGTTATATTTCTTCTAAATTTAAGCCAGATAACGCCTGAATCTAGTCTTTTGCATGAAAGATTGCAAGCGATTTCGTTGCCTTCGCTTGCTATAAGTGCCACGTGTATGAACAAGTGAACGAGAGGAGTTTTAACGCGTTTGTTAAAATACATTTTTTTTTCTGTGGAGAACACCAGAGAATCTATTGGTAAGCTGCTTCATTGTCGAAGCCACTGTATATTTTGAGATAGGTGTCGAGATGAGTTCGAGGACGCATCTCTCATTAGAAATGCGTTTTTCTGAACATTGCCCTTCGAGTACCTATCAATAAAAGCAGCCACCGTTCGTGACGTAACATTTCGACTTATACTAAACAACACATTCATCGCAGTGGGGTCGTCCATCAATTCGTACGATCGAATTTCGGAGGAAATGACGAATTATACTTTTCCGCAGCACTTCGTTCGTACACAACACTTCACGCAAGCAGGCTGTAGAAGTTAGGCGTGAAAAAATAGTTCAAAACGATGGATGAATCACTGTCGAAGCCAGGAGAGTTAGAGAGCTAGAGTAGCACCTTACTTAATTGACCTCGCAGTTGAGGCACATTTTTTTTTCTATATTACACGTCTCACACCAAGAGTTTTAATAACTACGAGAAGCTCTCGAAGCGATGCGTGGCTTGATGTAAGACTTGATTTGGTGGTAGGCGAGCAACGCGAAAGGGATTTGGAAACACTAGCAAACTACGAACGTGAACCCATTTATTTCGGGCAAAATGAGCGAAACGCACAATTTTCGCGATCTACTGTGCGAGTAAAGAAACAGTTTTCAATTTTCCACGTAATTTACCGGTAGGCATTGGATGCTGTGAGGAACTTATCTAGATACTGTTTGATACACCCGAACATCATTAAAGGTATCAAATTTGCGCGCCCGGGAACCCGTTCTGTTGGGAGATAACTGATCTTTTCCGAAACCCTTTTAGAAAGGAATGCACCAAACGGATCGTATGGTTGTTGTGCATAAGCCCGTGAAAAATGGAACCAGCCAACCTGGAATGCCACAGCGATAAATCTTCTTTCGTCTTCTTTGACTTTACCCACCCAGTTGGGCTCCTCCAGGGAGACCGGACTGCAGTTCGAACGGCACAGGGCAGCGCGTTGCTGATGGAAGCGATGAAAAGGGCAGGAAGAATGTTAATTCAAAAATATTTTCCATGGTTGTTTGTTGCTGGCTGCCAAGTGTGGCATACAAGTCTCCGAAGGCTAATCTTATCCAATGTATGTAGATAAATATTCCTGGATGCGTACATCTTCTCCCCATGGGTTAACCGTTTCTATCCGAAACATTCAAAGCCTAACGTCTTCGGTGTTGTCTCAGCGCTCGACCGAACCTTTCAAGTAAACCCATTCTGCCGCAATAGTATGTATTACATACCAGGAAGCTAGTTTGGAAAGCCGGTTTTGATTCCTGCAGCTTTCTCATGGAGTCCCACGTAGGGGAGACTTCTTGTCCCCGCAGAAGCAACAGCATCATCACCGTCGTAGTTGTCGTCGTCGTCGTCGTCGTCGTCGTCGTTGCACTGTTATATCAACCAATGGGTGCATTGAAAAGTTGCTGTTGCTAAAGCTTATTCGCTCGACCGTTCTGTTCCCTCCCGAATGAAGCCCGAGTGGATATGTACCTGTGTTTATCAGCCCGGTTAAGTAACTACGACGATCTGTTGTTTATTGCTTGTTGTGCCAGCGGCGGTAAGCAATATTATGTTTCTACGCACTAAGTTCCAGAATTTCGTAGTGCAGAGTAGCAGCACCCGATATTAAGTCTAACAGAATGATGATTAGTTATTAGGAAGAATGTTATTGCGCAGCAATGCTGCTAGGCCGAAGACAAGCGTTCTGCAAATAAGTCTTAAGCTGAAATTTTGATATTTGCTTCCGTTCCGTTTTAGATTAGATTCGATTGAAGCCGGTTGAAAGACGGAATTCAAGTGCCAAGTCGGGGTTCGATTCCCACTCTAGCCAGTGGCATTTAACGCATTCCGAAAGCTTTGTTACTGGTCTTCTGAGCATTATTGTCCATTACTTAATTTTAGCAGTTAAACTCTGCAATTTTCGGAAAATACCAATTGAAAAAGTCCCAAGAATACCAATTATTTTTTTATATTTAGCTGCATTGGTTTCACATATGAAATTATTATGCTATGTGATTGCAAAGAATAACCTTTAAGGGTCGGTCGAAACCAGTTGTGCTAATGTTTCTTTACGTAATTTTTTACTGTCTAAGTCAGAGTCATACACTTTCGAAACTCTAAAATGAACTCGATAATTTTTTTTTCTACGCACACTACGCATCATTTTTACAGCGCCACAGTTGCCGTACAGATTGAAACGAATTTGAAAATTTCTCCCCCTTTTCAATGAACGAGTCGAAGCAGTCTCAGTATGTGACGATCATTAAGTCTGATACGTGCCCTTTTAATTTGATTTCTTTACTTTTGATTCCTTTCTCGATATAGTTTCTTACAATAACTATGCTACTAAATTCAAATTTCTTATAAAAAAATCATCAGCAAGTTGAAAATTAAAATGATCATGGCAACCAGACTTTCGTTCGTCCACATCGATGTGACTCGATAGAGTCACGATTGTAAGCACATCAAACACATGCGGTGCTGAGCTCCACTCAAAAAAATCGTCACGTTGTTTCCACGTGAAACGCACGTAATTTTCGTCCACTGCCATAACCAGTAATAAACACGTGGAATTCACGAAAGAGCTACGTGATTTCCACGTCACTCCACATTCTACGTAAAAATCACATAAATGTTACGTGATTTTTCACGCACGATTTACTGGCACGTAATGTTCACCTTATTTTACTGAAGAAGATTTGGTTACGTGTTCAAGTGAAAGTTACGTGAAATTTCACGTGGAAATAACGTGTCGATTTTTTTGAGTGTCTGTATGTGACATTGGCTGTGTTGCTACAATGAAAAAAATTTTGGTAAATGCAAACATATTCTAGTTTCATTTAACCGGAATTTTAAGTTGAATTGGGCACAGACATCATATTACTTTAATTTGACAACCTACGGTGGCTAATACAAACTAAAATTTTGAGTAATTGTTTCGATAATTAAGCAGTTAAGTTCAACTGACATCCGTTTGAATTGACCATTACGTTGGTTGTTTCATTATGACAGCTACGAAAACAAACAGATTTGTTGGTTGATTTTACCAACGCGTATGGTTTGTTTCAAACACATTTTAGTATGGTTCAAACTGTATTGCTGTATGAAACACACACATGAAAGCGTAACTAGAAATTAGAAGAAAAATTAGTATCTTCCATTTAATTCTAACTACCTTGTTAACTGCTTATCTTCGACAGATACGCGTATTTCGTCTATAATGTGCAGACTTCTTCAGTGTCTCGTACTAATAACTAGACTTGCGAGTTACTACTAAGTCTAAGTACTAAGTCGAGTTATTAGTACAAGACACTGAAGAAGTCTGCACATTGTAGACGAAATACGCGTATCTGTCGAAGATAAGCAAAGGTAGTTGGAATTAAATGGAAGATACTAATTTTTCTTCTAATTTCTAGTTACAGGTATTCCACTAAACAGCTCAAACCCTCTAAGATTCAAAATGAAAGCGGTTGAAACAAGAAACATTTCCGTTTAAACACAATCGCCTAAATTTCTTCCCTTATTTCAAAAATATTTATTTGAATAAGATGCTAACAACCATTAGAAAAGTGCACACTCACATTAACCCTGAAAGGTGCAGGACGGACTTTTTATTTTGAAAACGCTATACCTCAACGATGCCTTAACCTTTCCAGTTGAAACTTTCACTTAAATCAGGGGAATGGTTGTTCTAAATTATGAATATATGTACCCTCCTCCAGCTCATCCCCAATACCCTCAATACCCTCCTCCAGCTCATCCCCCCTTCTTTTCGTGGCTGAAACTAGGTGGCTCTGAGGGTATTATTCATCAGGATATTGAAATTGTTTTGGTTTTTCACTTTTTTTTATAAACGGTTTTATGGTTTTCAGTAAGTTTTTAACACAAATGGAACATGTAAAGTATACAATTGGGTATATACATCTTTTTCGGGATGTTCTAGGTCGTCCAAACACTCCTGGAATGTTGATCATGGACGATATCTCTATGACACGTGAGCAAAAGACCTACATGCATGAAACATGTTCAACAATGTTCAAAAAGAGTGAAATTATTATCTGCCATCCATCTCCATTCATATCAATCGTTCAAGTCTCTCCAAATCTGCCTGGAGTTCAGATCAAATGATCTACTAGATCAACCATGTGACCCATTGGCCTTAGTAATGCAGAATACCCAACACAGGCTTTAAGAGAATATACAAATGGAAAATAGTCCATTTCCTTCCATATAAAATGTTTTAGGTTCTACAAATTGTGCTGGAGTTTAGATAGTTCGTTGACATTAGTACAACCAAGCCCAATGTAATGCCACTCATATCGCTTATATACACAACATGTGCGAACAAAACACTGCTAGAAGACATTATTTGCAAGAAAATTTCTGAAGCATATCATTTCTTTTCTCTTTGTGAAGCACGTCATTTCGGAAACGATGTAAATAATTCTTTGCTTGTTATCTTTTGTCATGCTTCTCATTTTTGTAATAAATCTAATCAAATAGACAAACAAACATGCAAAAAAACATATAGTTGCCATAGATGCATACAACCTTTGTTAATCTGTACGTATAAAGACTACAATCGGTTTTGATATTTCAAAATGGCAACGAATGAAAAAAGAAACATGCGCAAACGGATCTTCGACGAGATTCACAGAAATAAGATGTATTTCGTGATAAAGTTTGTGGCTTATGACAAATAATTGAAAAAAATAATAAACCTACATACGGAAAATGGTTGAGATATTAAGAGAATATATTCATTAACATTCTTTAAAATTTTCTGCTTCAGCTTGCTTTTGAAGAGAATGTTATTCGTCATTACTAGTAAGTCGTTGGGAAGAAAATTAAATTTCAATGGACCGTGATTTGAGATGCATTTCAGACCCACTTTAGTGCAAGCTATTTTACTTAGTCCCTCTCGTGGGTCAAATTTTTCACCTTGTTGACGGTGAGAGGGCTTATCTCATGTTATAAACATGCATGTGAGACCAAGATTTTGACCAGTAGTGAAAGAATCACATATTCTAGTCATTTTTTCACTGCCTCGCCGTAGAACGTTTATATAAAGGCACTAACATCAGGTGTGATACTGGCGGGTTATGCCGCAATTCACTCTAAGACTTCTTACGATGACAAGCATGTATATAAAAGATAGGACTCGGAAGGCTCGCTTAGGAAGCACGAGCAGTTGCTTATCTTGACAGATACGCGTATTTCGTCTGCAATGTTCAGATTTCTTCAGTGTCGTGTCATACTCGACTGCTACTCATAATCGAGTATGAGTACACGACACTGAAGAAGTCTGCACATTGTTGACAAAATACGCGTATCTGTCAAGATAAGACTTTTTTTCGCTCGATTTAGCATTGTGTCACTATGCTAAAACCGTGATCGAATGGTATGAAGCCAATAAAGTGAATATCGTACCTAAACCTGCCAATTCTCTCAATAGTCCTGAGATAAGCCCAGTTGAAAAATATTACATTTCCAACAAATCTGGACCCGAACTTATGAACTAAATAGTTAGATTAGGAATAAGCAGCTTTTTTGCTAAACATTTCAGATGTGCTAATTATTGCGGATACAGACCTTATTGGCTGCAGAATATACAGGATGAGTGGGTATTCCTGTCAGTGAAGCATATAGTCAGAACAAATAGATGATTGCATGAATTCTAATTTTTATTGTATCTGTTATATCTTGAACATTTGTCTCAATTTAGCTCAGTTCAAATATTTCTCCATTTGCCTTAATTGCCAGTGTTGTAAAGCGTCACATCTGGCACACACGATATGTTGAGGCATGTAATTCCATATGATCACTAAACGTTTCTTAAAAGTTTAGACGGTTAGTCCTTTGGTGTTCCCCAGTTTGCCCAGCATCTAGCACCATGAACAGGCCTGATGGGATAGTGCAGGGTCTTGTTGGAAGCCGCAACGTTTGCATTAAAAAAATTGACTTTTTTTGGATGGTCATAAAAAAAGCTAAGCCAGATAATTGGTTTTCATAAATTTCCCATGGAAGGTTTTGAGTTCTTTCCTCGTTTTATTAATCAATTCCTCCTCAGTTCAATTCCTCCTCGCTACAAAATTTTTGGAGTAGATCTTACGCTTCAGGTTGGCCAAGAAATTCTCGCCGAATTTCAGCAGCTGGGGGACGTTGGACGGGTTCGGCGACTTGGGTACCTCATCGATCAGCCGCTCCATCTTCTCCAACGATCGCTTCGAGTAATTGGCCCACGCCCAGATCCGGCCAGAACACCGTGTCTTCGCCTATATGGTGTTTCTTGATGAACGACGCAACTTCCGGCAGGCATTTTGTACTATAAATTTCCCCGTTCACGACTAGTCCGGAGCGAAAGAAGATCGGCTTTGACATCTCCTTCTCGCTGATTGTCAGTCACAGCAGCACCTTTTTGGGGAACAGGGTGTGTGAAATGAACTTTACCTGCCAGTGTTCTGCCAGTCATTGCCATTCAGGGTGAGATAGGTCTCGTCTTCCATCACCTCGCCACGTTGCGATTTGCCGGGAAAATCAAGTTGACCATCTTATTCAGCCGCTGCCGCTGCGTCATTGCCTGCAACTCTGAAACCAGTGGACGCGTCTTCCGCTTCCTGACATGTATGTTCATGTTCGACAGGTACTTTTTCATTGTTTGGCCGGTTGAACCGACCTCCCGGCCAAGCGTACGCAGCGATGTAGCCACTTTTCGCTTGGTCTTCCTCTTCAGCATCCTTTGCAGCTACTTGTCGCACAGGGTCATCGGCCGTCCGGAAGTGTTGTCTAATTGTGCCAAGATATTATAGATGCTGGAACAGGCGTATCCGGCGTCCACAAAGTGCTGCCGTTCTTTGAACGCGCACACTTCTGAACGGAGTTGCTTCACTGTTTTTGCCATCACGGTTAGAGTTCGACTGATAGAGCTGTCAAATTTTGTCTGCTGACTCATGGGTTACTATGATTGATGCTGCATGGGTAGTTTCGTCAGTGCGGGTGAAGGTAAACCCTTGAAAAATTGGCAAGTTTTGTCCATTTTTTTAAATGCAAACGTTATGATGAATTTTTGTAGTGTTTCTTGACGAATGAAAGCAAATAGTTCTTGAAAACATGATTTACTCTTGATTATAACACCAGGTTCAATGAACAGTAATGGAACCTTCAAAGTTTTCGAAAAATTTCTCCGCACCATCACCCTTGAAACATTCTGAAACCTTTGAAAAGCTAGTTTATCACGAGGAATACCAGAAAAATGTTCTACATACACCCGATCATTGCGCTTGGGGTGGTGATCTTGTAGCAGGAACAATTTTTCGTCCGAAAACAGAACTTCACACCGCTTGAGCAGTTTCCGACATCTTTCGACTCTTGCAATCTTCTGGTTTTTAATCAATCCATGCACCCGTTGTTTTTTGTATGTATTCAGTCCAAGGTCGTCTTTCAAAATACTGCTGATCGTTGTCTTTCGTCCAGACTTACCAGGGTTCCGCAAAATTAGCCCTCACTCGTTTGATGGCTCGTGGTATTTTCCAAGAACCGTTTTTTTGTAGGTGTCAGATGGTGCGAAAGATGAATGTTTCGTTTATTCCGAGTGGTTTCAAATTCTTTAAAATAGTACGCGGTTTTTCGCGTCCATGATCAGGGCCTGTTCATAAACCACGTAGACTCATTTTTGAAAATCTCAGACCACCCACATTTTTTTGAAATTTTGTATGAAGCGTAGACTTTGGTCAAACACCCCCCCCCCCCCCTTTCCGTCCAGAAAAGTCTACACACTTAGTTTTCTTCGCCGAGAATCCAACAGCCGACCATTTCGGTATTTGAATTTACTGTCATTCAGTGAATAAATTACCGAAATTCAGCTAACAAATTAAAGTTTTACCGATACTCAGCTAACAAACTAACATTAAACAGGAATATCAGCAACATTAATCGCCGAGTTGATCGGCTGTTGGACATTTTGCTGAGGTAAATTGAGTGTGTACGTGGTTTATGAATAGCCCCTTCCCACGAGTCTTAAAAAACTCCCTCACAACATAATAGATTATCTTATTTTCGTGTAACCACTTGCAAATTGTAGATGTCGCCCGCACATAATATTGCATGACATAAAGGGCGAACACGAAATTATTACGACACCGAAAATGTCATGCCAATTTTCTTATAATGTTTAGAATCAAACCAAAATTTTAGGGTAGTTTTATAAATATATTTACTTCAAAAATCAAAAGAAATGTTAATCGATGGAGCCAAGAGTGTAAAATTGAACGCATTTTTGCTTGATGCCCTCCATCAAAGTCTTTACAGTCTCATCCGGTACCAGTTTCTCAGTTTTTTTTCATTTTCTTAACATGTTCTTCTCGCCTTTGACTGTCTTCTTGCTCTTCCGAAGTTCCCGCTTCATCATTGCCCAGTACTGCTCCACCGGGCGCAGCTCCGGACAGTTTTTCGGATTCATGTCCTTTGGAACAAAATGGACAGAATTGGCCTCATACCACTCCAGGACACTTTTAGAATAGTGGCATGATGCCAAATGTGGCCAAAATAGCGGAGCTTCGTCGTGCTGCTGCAAGAACGGCAAAAGGCGCTTCTCGAGGCACTCAGATTTGTAGATCTCGCCATTTACTGTGCCCTTTGTCACGAAAGCCTCACTCATCAGTCCGCAAGAGCAGATGGCCTGCCAAATGAGATATTTGGAGGCGAACTTCGACATTTTCTTCTTCTTAAATTTGTCGTCCACATAGAACTTGCTCTTGCCGGTGAAAAACTCCAACCCCGGAATTTGCTTAAAATCGGCTTTTATATACGTTTCGTCGTCCATCACACAGCAGCCATATTTTGTCAGCATCTTCTCGTAGAGCTTCCGTGCCCGAGTTTTAGCCGTCGATTGTTGCCGCTCATCGCGGTTTGTGAAGTTCTGTACCTGTATGTAGTCCAGCTCTCTTCTTTGCATTCTGGACGTAGCTCTGCGACATGCCGATCTTTTTAGCCAAATCACGGCTTGAGACGTTGGGATTTGCTTTAATCATCTCTTTAATCAGCTCCTTTGCCGTGGTCCAACGTCAACCGCTCCTGGAACCGCTTCAACACTCTGGAGACGGTTGAATGGTGAATGTTCAACATTTTTCCCAACTGCCGGTGCGACAGGTCAGGATATTCCACGTGTTTGGAAAGAATTTGTTCTCTCGACTCGTGTTGGTTCACCTCCATTTTCGTTGAATCAAAAAACACGACTTCGAGTTTGACAGCATGTAAACAATACACATCAATGAGAAAGTGTGCAAAATTTGGTTGATTTTTACCCAATGGTAAAAAAGTTATGCCCTGTTGAATGTGTCGCAATAATTTCGTGTTCGCCCTTTATTCGCATTCCGACCTTCTATGAAGATACGCTTGAGTCTCGGATAGCGTAGTTGGAAAATTGTCGACTTCCCTGGACATAGAGTATAATTGTGCCTGCTATGCAATATGCAAACTCATACATTGGTGTTGGCATAGAAAGCTTTCAATTAATAACTCTGGAAGTGCAATCAGAACATTAAGTTAAGAAGGGGGTAAAAAGATTTTTTTGAGTGATCCATTTTGAGTTTTTGATTTATTGACTTGTCAATACTAGTTACATTTACTCAAATTTGAGTGACTCTACTCGTGACGAAAGTGAGTCAAAAAAAGAGTTGAAATGACTGGCTGTGTGTCAAAGCCAGAAGAGAGAGAGAAAAGTTACTCTAGATTTTTTTTCGGTTTGACACGTTTGACAGTGTTTCCGCACCAAACTATTCTGTTTCAGTGACAATGTACTAGAAGTGTTAAGTTTTTCCCTGGTTGGTATCAAACTAATGAAAATACAAAACAAACTTGCAAGCCGTGTTGACATTTGAATACACTCTAAAAGGAAAATATGCAAACATGTCTGTGGTTGACCCATCCAAGGTTACACATGTTTAAAGAACACTGATAGGAATTGTCACTCACCCTGTAGATGGGGGTTTGTCCTAGTTAACAGCATAGCTGGTACAAATAATTACAACAAAACCGAACTAGACCAACGTTGACGAGATGTTAGCTTATTTAAAACGAATATTATGATTATAACTGTTACTATCATTAAAATCCGGTGAAGAAAACTTAACCTCAAATGTTTGCCTTGTGAGTTATGACCGTTGACAACGGGTCTCACGATGCCCCGCTCACGTTGTGAGTTATCCTCGCTCATTTGAAACATTCATACTACACACTATTCATAATTTTAAGCTTATTTATCTTCGACTCTGGCCAGACGACGGCAAAGCGTTTGGTCTATTGGAAAAATGCATCACTTTGGAATGTCGACGTCGCGTTCGTCGCCACCGTCCCCTCCAGGGTGGAGCGGTAGAAACGGTTAGACGCCCTCTGTCATCGTCGTTGTCGTATTTATTGCCTCAGAAGCACAGCGAGTCTGTTTGTATATAACATAATGCAGCAGTGCGCGCTTCTTGGAGGGGAAAATCTTGTATAGATTATGTTTGAAGTGTTGCACGGAGTCTGGGGGATGGAGGTGCGTTGGTTGGTTGGTCGGTCGTTCCTTTTCCAGAACGTGGGATGCAAACGATGAAAGTATCTTGAAAATCCGGAATCAGCCGCCATCAGTTGTTATTATGAGTGTTGCACCAGCACCAGCGGCAGGAAAAAGATTGTTGAACCAGCTGCCACCTTCGTTGTTGCTGGGATGTTTAGGCGTTGGATTGAACCATGAATGATGCTAATATTCCTGTTTTGTAGCATAATGGCGTGCGCATGGGTGGGTTCCGAGTGTTTTTCCACATGGTCTTTAATCGTTCGCAACTAAGAAATTTCATCAATTTTATCCACAACTAAGCAACTAATCGAGCATTATTTTTCCATTCCAGGACGGAACTTCAGTCAACGAAATTCCAAAGTTTGCACAATCGGCAAAAAACCCGAACTAAAACAGACACGTCAAGTCAGCAGTAAACCGCGAAGGGGTTTCCAATTGCACAAAAAACAGCTACCGGTAGCTAGCTGCTTCTAGGTGCCGGTGACTGACCGGTCGAGCTGGATATCTTTTTCGATTTGCGGGAACTGTGCAGTGCCTACCAAGTTTAATCGACATCATCAGTTTTCGGAATCGATTCGTCAGTGCCGTCGGACCGGGAAGCAGAACGAACTTGTAACAGTCGAAGTACTTGAAAACTTGGATCAATTTGATTACCCACATTCACAGCAGCATAGAAGCTGAGAAAAGGAAGTTCCGATTGGTCGTGCTGTACCGGTTGATGGACTTGGAAGGTTTGAAGAAGGGTGTGGGTGGTCAAGGCGCGAGACATCCGCCGTCGCCGTACCGGAAGTGACCATTTTACCTCTACGTAGTTTTTATCGTTCGGCGAGCGTGTGCTGCTATTAGCATTCACTACCTGAAAGTAATTGTTGTTTTGAGTGATTTCCATAATTTCATTTCCCAGTGTTAAACGAATCCAAGGGAGAGCGCAACAAACACACTCACACGTGTGATTGGTGATGGTAGCGTACTTGTGTGTGCTTTTTTTTTTTGTGTAATGTGATGTATGTTGTGTGAGCAGCATATAGAAATTCAATTCGACCAGAACGGCAGAGGAAGTGATCCAATGTTGTTGCTCGTGCTGCTGCTGTAATACTTTTTTCGGGCCTTCCCAGGAATCGTGTGTTGCGAGTTGTAAATTTTCAAATGGGAAGAAGTGTTTATGGAAAAGAATAAAATTATTAAGTGCTATGAATGAGCTAAATCCAGTGTGTTTACTACGTGCTCGGTGTGCCTCGTGGATTATTGTCGTCGTGGAGTTGTGTTTGTTGTTGTAATCGGTGAATCGGGTACAATCGACAGCTGGCCAAAGATGGGTTTGGCATCGTCCAAGGCGGCCAACAGTATTGCCGCCAGTAGTAATGGTGGCGTCGGCGGTGGTTCTAAACATGACAGCGTGATTGTCGAGACGCAGCACCTTCACCATCCGGATATTCAGCAGCCATGCTCGCTGCTACCGTCGCCCTCGAGTGTTATCGACAGTTGGAAACCGTCGAGCTGTCACATACGGCAAGCCAGTATCCGGTCGCGCAATTTACAACCCATGCCGGACATTGGCGAGCTGGATCGGCGGTTCGCGAAAGTACTGGTGAGTAGTGTTTTCCTTTCCATCTACAATCAAGTCGTCATGTTGACGAGAACTCCGTGTCGGGGCAATCGTTAATCAATATTTGAGTAACTGTAAACCTGTGCAACAGCAAACCAGCGTTACTTTCCGAGAAGTTTGAAACATTAGAGCTCTCGCTTCGGTTTCTTTGTCTCCGAAGGGAAATAGTGAAGTTTATTTGCTCCTCCATCATCTGCTGCAGCAGCTGTAGTAGCAGCAGTAGTGGCACCAGCTGGAGACGTACTGTCCGTGCTAAAGTAAATATTTACTCGTTTGAACGCCACCTCCGGGATGGGGATGGCTCTGTTTCTTCGGGATTGCTGCAGCAATAGCTGACTGGGATACACAGGGGTTGCATTTATCGTCATCATCGTCGTCGTCGTCGTCATCCTATAGATGATGCATTTTATTCTATGATGTTGACGACACGATCCTCTTTCTGTACGTTATGAGCTTATTTAACTTGTCATTGACAACGGAATCGTTGTCGGTCGTTTGTGCGAAGAAAGTGACACAGGGATGTAGCTACTGGGTCTCAGGCTTGCTTCATCCGAAGAACCTTAATAAGACTTCCTCATCTGCAGACATCGATGGAGCCATGCGTGCATAGGATGTCAATGGGGTCCATTGACGTTGCCGTCACCGTTGTCCGCAAAATCGACGCCCTCAATTGATCATTTCACGGAGCTGATCACTCTGTCGCATCGTTAACTGCATTATCCGCATTGCACTCTTGCAAACATATGCTGCCGTGTGCGTGCTCGAATTGAATCAAGAGCTTGTCCATTCTAGTTGAATGTACATTCCAGGCTACGGTGGTGCTCGGCTCGGCCTTATCTGCATGGCGGGCGGTATGGCGTTGATTGGTCGGTGTTATGGGAAATGAATTATATTTCGATAAGTTGTTGGAAATTCCTGGAAAGCAACGACGATGAGTAAAAACGTAAATCATCTCGACTGAAAATCACCGGCAGGAAGGAATCAACCAATTATCGTTTTTCCGTTTTGTGCTTATTTGCTGTTTCCACCTCCAGTGTGGGAGAATTTACACAAAAGGTAAATCTTTGCGTAAGGTAGTTCGTGATAATTATGCAAATTTACAGTTTTGGTGAACAATTGGCCTTAAGTTTTGAATCCAAAATGCCGAGTAGATATTTACATTTTGTTTTTCGATTGCAATGAACTTTGTTTTGCATTTTATGGATAGTTGTAAGAGACATTTATTGAACCTGTGCTTTCTAATGCTCCGAAAGACTCTAACATGAAAAGTGTTCTTACCAAAAATCTGCGCTAAAGGAAGTGACTACGCTGCCAGTTATTGTCTGACTCAGAGTAGTTCCACGCCAAATAACGACCGATTTGCAGCAAAAATCATTTGCTTAGAATTTTGAAATTGCATTATGATTTTTTGTGCATTGAGAAAACCTAATATGTAACATCCACAGAAGATTTTCAGATGTTTTAGAATTTGAAAAAGGATAGTGATACATTTTGCCTTATACTATAATTGTTAATTTAGTATTCTCTATACGCGGAAAAACGAATTATGATGATTTAGAAGGAAATATTTTCTCATCATCATCAGGCTCTAGGAGTGGACAGTAATTTTACTAGAACGAAAGATATGAAAAAAATGTTAATAGTTCCTTTAGTGTACGGCAGGCTGTGAAATTAAGCGAATTTGTATGATAAATAGTACTTAGTACTATTTAGTACACGAACCAAGCACCTACCTGTTTCGAATGTGTGGTTGGAACTATCAACACTTTTGCGTCGTAACTTTCGTTCAAGCAAAATTACTATCCACTCCTGAAGCCTCATGGGGATGATAAAATATTTCCTTTTACCTTATGGACCTTATGGATATGCTTGAAGTATATCGTATTTGGTCACGTTGGATCGATTTGTCATTTGACGTGGAGTTGATCCTCTGTAGACGATGTATTTACTCATCGTTTTATTGCTTTTTCTGGGATTTTCCAAATGGTGTTTTCTATCCGGACTACCCATTTTTTACGATGAAACGCATTCTTGTCCGGTCAAGTGAAAACTGATTTCAACTTGTGGAGAAGGATTCCGAAAGCGTTGTCCTCAACTAATACATAATAACATCAGCATGCTTGTTTTTTTACGGATCAAGCTGAAAATCGAGAGCATCGAAGTTATTTGGGATAATAATTATTTGTAAAACTTGATAATGCCCATCGTAAGATATTTACAAAACGGTCCGTTGCCACTATCAATCACATATAAACACAATAACAACGATGATCTTCTACAATGGTGTTTCCTATAAGAATCTCAGGCCTGACGGTACTTTGACGTTTACAACGCTACATGTGGCCAGAGTCGATAAAGAAGAGTCGCGCAAAGAGGCTTCTTTGTTTGGTTGTTCTTTTTCGTGTTTATCAACAACCGACTCCGGCAGCTTTAACTTTGCATGACTCCATCAGTTTTCATGTGTTGACTCGGTAATCGTTGGTTTTTATTTACATTTATCGTACGAGTGCTGAGATCTGAGCGTTCTGAGCAGCAAAGTGGAAAAGTTTGTTCCGTGTTTCCTGTTACACGCATAGGAGTGGGAAAAAATGAGGTGCGCAGCTGTTTTCTGTAAAAATAAGCAAGACAAAAAACACCGAATCAAACATTTGAGCTTTTTCCGCTTCCCGAGCGACCGGGAGCTGAGAGACAAATGGATTTCATTTTGCCGCTTGCCGTTGGATTCGGAATTGTCCGAAAATAGTCGTATTTGCAGTGTAAGTAATGATTTGGAAAATATTTAATGCGTAAAAATAATTGTGAATATTACAGATGCATTTCAATTATGAAACTGATCTGTATATGGCGACTGACAATCTATTGTGATAAGCTATAGAGTTACAATGGAACAAACTGTTTTGGTTTTAATTTGCTCGCGAAAAAATAGTTATTTTTATTGTTGCTATTCATGACAATCCCCATTTTCTATTGTAAAAGTCCAATTTACAATAGATTCTATTGTGGAAAACAATAAACGCTAGTGTGATTGTGATGTTACTGACAATAAAACTTATGGTTTTAACAATAAATTTTATAGTGTTGTAACAATAAATTCTTTTTTATTTTATTGAGATTTTTATTAATTAAATTTGACTTCATTCGCAACATTATTTTATTCTTCTCTTCTCCGTCATAATTATGGAAAAATATCATCGCGAGATAACAATACTCCTCACTGATCCAAACGTTTATGTTTGTTTTGTTCGATAGGTAGCATGTTTGTTTTGATTGATAGGTAGCATCGGTTTCACTCATTGCGCGACTCTTCTTTATCGACTCTGCATGTGGCAAACATCAGGAAACTTCAAGCCGCTTCAAAATGCAGGGCGTGCAGCTGGTCTCTTTTCAGTGAATTAGTAATTATTTTCAAGACAGTAAACAAAAAGTCCTTTGTTTTTTGCAAATCCGTCACTAACATCAATTTTGACACTTCTAGATGCACTATAGACGTAGACAACTTCTCACGGAAGGTAGGGTAGCGCACTACATCGACAGCGGACCCATTTATGTTAACCATCGTTTTTAGACGGCTGTATTTGAAGTCAATTGTTTCAAATACGGTTAAGTAATGGTGACAACTGACCGAAATGAGATCTTCATAGTAGATACGCGGAAACTTCTACAATTGCAGCAGGAAAACAATCTGCAGATATGTGTAATAGTTGATATTATTTTAAATTACAGCTTCCCTTCAACATGTTTAATATACTTCTCTATATGACATTGCATTTTTATTTTTATTTTTATTATTATCAAAACCATAATTATCATTTCTCGGATTTTCATGATTCATTTTGATATTATTTTATTATTTTTACCTCGGAGCGTATGTTACGGTATGTCCACGCATCCTTCCTCCCCTGTGGATTCACAAAATGAGTTGCGGTTCAATTCTATTCATTTGAATCCAACTCATTTTACAGAATCATCTTTTGCGGTTAATGCAACGCAGTAGGCCTGGCCGCTTTGACGCTTGTATCATGTCTTTGATATGCTGCAAGCATCAATATTGACAAAAAAAATAATTGGGCGTTATCTAACCCAATTATTCCCAGGATGCTTTCCCGTACTGGCTGCGTTTGTATTAGATTAGATTGGATTAGATTAGATTAGATTAGATTAGGTGACAACTGACCGAAATACCTGCCAAAGTATCACTTCACCCTATAGTGGTGTAAAATGGAATCCTAAAATCAGTAAACGTAGCCAAGTATTATGCAAGATTTTAATCACTAATAAATCAATAATATCTTGATAAATTCTCAAACATTTTGCATAAATCGATCGAACGTATTTTCCCCTGTCCGTCTTGTAATCCTACTAGTTTTCAGCCATAAATTAGTAAAATTAGATGAGAGATCTAGAGATTCACTTCTTTGAAAAAAGTTTCAATCATCCATAAATTCGCATTGAAATCAGAGTATTTATTCTGGATTCTGGATTCGTAGTGTGCAAACTTTTCGTTAATTGTAAAGGAGCTTCTCCACAAATATTCGGATTAATAGTTCCATAGCTATCCTCAAAGAAATATTCCTGATGATGACAATTATGATGTAATACTACATACATAGATTTTTTTTACAGAAATCTGAAAAATTTTACCGAATTATCAACAGCTGAACGTTTGGTAATACGATTTAACGGATTTTGATGAAATTTTTAGGTTATGTGTGAAAAATTTACAAGAATATGTAAAGTAGAAGAACAAAAAATACGCGTATCTGTCAAGATAAGCAAAAGTAGTTGGAAATAAATGGAAAATACTAATTTTTCTTCTAATTTCTAGTTATGATAAAAGTGATCATCAAGCTCCTGTATGAAGGGCCAAAAACGTTTAGGCGGACTCGTAAATAGAAGCACTTACGCAAAACACGCGAATATAGGAAAGAGAATCTTCTTCCAAAAGCAAGTTCACTCTCACAGCACTTGACTCGGGCCCTCGATTGACAGAATTAACCAAATAGATGGGGTCGAAGAGCCCGCCCTCGTTCCGCGAAATGTTGCAATAGAGCAGAGGCAGTCTCATCGAAACATGCAATGCGCTTGTGAGATATTCATGGTGGCATTCTCACAACGGCCATTCAGAATGATTTGTCGGATGCATATGAGAGATCATTGGTTCCCCATCGCATCTTCAAGTGACTGCTTAAAAATAATGTATGAGTTCTTGTAAAACCTTTAAAGAACATCTAATACCGCTTCTGGTGTAGGAGAATCTCAAAAAATCCAAAAAAGACTGGGAACAAATATTTCATTCTTACTTATTCTTTAATTTGCTCCCAGAGTTGAATGGATTCTGCCGTAATCCAAATGGATCGCTGAGAAGAACATTATTAGTTATATTTTAGTCAACTAAAAAAAATTTCCCGTGGCAAATATCTCTTGAAAACTTTTGGAAAGATCTCCTGAAGAATTCCTGAAAATATAAAAAAAAAGATTATTCAGAAGTTAAGAGAATTGCATCATTTAAAAGAAGTTGTCAGTCAATTAGAAGTAAAAAAAAATCACAGTGGAAAAGCTGAACATAAGAATAAGGAAGTAGATTACAGCAAATTAGAAGATTAGAATTGTTTTTTTTTTAACAAAAATAACATGAACAACACTGTTTTGAGGAATTCATAAAGTGAATCCAATGAAATGTTACGGAATGTCATGATAAAGAATCATTAGAAAAGTGTGAGGAAATCCATAAAAAAAAATTAATAGTCAAAACAAGAAGAAGACCCTAGATAGTTATTCAGCATGTCGCTATGATTATCTTCAAGACGATTTCGAGTGAAGTATCAAGAAGGGGAAGGTCAAAAATCACAAGATGGTCCTTAAAAGACTACAAGAAAACGGAGGGTTGCATAGAGCATGAATATCAGCATGATTGACCACCCGAGGTTGCTACTCTTTTATTGCTAGATCAGCTGTTATTACACAGAGAACCAACAGATGACGCTTGGGGCAAAAATACATCCTCAATGTGTAAAAACTGGTGATTGCAAGCTAAGGCAATACCGGCGCTGGCCTCGCCCGTATGCAGGTCAAATAAAGAAAGGGTAGGAATATGTTGATGTGATATTCGTTTTATTTGAAGCCGAGAACACCTCTGCACTTCCACGAGGAATCACTGGAATGTTGGATAACAGGATTGGGTACTTCATCGAAAACGATGAGCTGAATTAACGGCGTCTAGTAAAACATTTAAATATTGGTATTGGTTTCGGATTTGAACCGATATATATCAACACTAAGGATCACTCACAAAGTGTACATACTTGAGGCCACTCACAAAGTAACATACTTTTTTTTTTCGTAAATTTTCAATTTGTACAACTACAATCTACAAACTATTTTACTACTGGAACTGGTTTTTCATTAGAAAAACATTTTTTTTACGACAACACAATACATACTTTTTTTTAGTAAATATGCAATTTGTACAACTACACTCTACAAACTATTTTACTACTGGAATTTATATCTGCATCAAGAAAGTTGCATCTCCTAAAGATAGCAGTCTATGCTCATCCATTTAAAGTTACAATTGAAGAATTTGGTGGAATAAGAGTTCTTCGACGCATTTTTTTTATGTTCCTATTGATTTCCAAGCTCATTGTTTTAGCAGCATCCGCGGGAGGCTTGGTCCTATAATCAACGATTTCATTATCTCCAATCCGCTATAATCGCAATGTTTTGTGATATAGTGGGCGGAATATTATAATTTGAGATAACTAAATGCAGAAGTCCTCCAAATTTTGCAGATCAACAGGCAATCGTTGTATAACCGCCTGGTACTTCCTAGCAATATACCTAAAGGTGTACCAGAAGATTTGATGAGCTATCGAGCTTTCAAAAAACGGAGGGGTGCATAGAATGTTCAAAGTATTCTTAAATTACCTTTCAACTTAAACAGTTCCGTAAAGCCTTAATTATATCTCCTGATTCCTACACATCGAACCCATCAACTCATGGACCGGAACCAACGGCTCTACTTTCCTTCTGAAGGATGTGATTTTGGATTCACTGGGTCGAGAGGCAACCACGTGAAAATATGTATGTTTCAGTCATTTTCTACTCAACATTAAATCCCTATTTTTGTCTATTTTTGGCGTGCTTCTGGTCGTTTTTTGGTCTCTTATTATAGATAAATGCTCTTTAAAACTGGATTATTTTAGACGCTCAATCGCTACCAGCCAATTATTTGAATAGTTAAGGGAAGGTTCATTAATTATGTCACGCAGTAAGGGGGGAGGGGGGGGTTTGGGAAAACGTGACGATCCATACAAAATAAATTGAAGGTCCATACAAAAAACGTGACAAGGGAGGGGGGGGGGGGGGATTATAAAAAGTCATTTTTTGCGTGACGTAATTAATGAACGTTCCCTAATACGTAGCAACTATTCCATTTTTATGGGCAATAGTGAAAAGATTCTACAAATCATTCCACAAGCAAAATGCCATTTTTTACTAAATACGACCAGGGCATCGTCCGCTGGCTATTGCCGCGGGTATTGTGGGTTTCCCAGGTACCCGGTTCAAGCTTTAGTTGGTGACGGTGGCTCTTCTTGACCTTCTATTCCTGAGTTGTAAGTGTGAATAAGGGCGTCTATGTAATGCTTTGCTGTACCTGTTGTGGACTCCCAGTACCTCCCATTTCCCCAAAAGCTTTGAGAATAACTTGTGTTGCCTCAAAAGCTCTCCTTTTTATTGTATTGGCCTCCATAACAAAAAGGGCACCATTGCAGAGCATATGATTGATCAAATTATTCGCAGTTCTACTCGCCCAACGCCCCCGGTTGGGTGAGGGATAAAGGATGACACACACACACACAATAGTGAAAAGATTCTACAAATGGCCACCATCTTTGCCGACTAGTAGCGCCGCTTTGAATTTTTAAAGGCACAAATCGCATGCCGAACTTTAAAATAAACTTTTACTGCACTGCAACATATAAGTGGTTCCAGTTTCCGGCGTTTTAAAATTTGTGCGGTCATAAATGCGAAGCGATTGTGCAGAACGTTACTAAAATAAATACAAATTTAAACCCCACCTCCCATTGTCGGTTATTTTAGAAGGACAACCTTTTTCCTGATTGAATCGTTACAGTTTATGAAACCCCTCCCCACTCTATAAGCGTAACCTCATAACAAGATTCTAATCGTTTGCGAGAGGTCTAATTCGAACTTAACTATTTCCAATTCCTTTAAAGCATAGTGGAAAAGTTATTTCAACCTTTGCATCAGCCTAGTAGCCACTGGTTGCCCCTTCTAACACCCCGGGGGTTTTACCGGTTTTTTCATAGATGTTCAAAACCGATGGTGAAACCTTGATGTGCCCTATTGAGCGTGAGCATGATTGACCGTCCGAGGTCGCTACCTCGGTATTGCTAGATCAGCTGTTGTTACACAAATTACTAACAATTAATGCCTAGGATTCACATACCTTCTCAATATGGAAAAACGGAAACTGTTGATCTAATACCGGCGCCGGCCCGCCTGAATGCAGGGCAAATAAGGAAAGGATAGGAACATGTCGACTTAATACTCATTTTATTGAAAGTCGAGAACACCTCTGCACTTCCACGAGAAATTATTGAGATGTTGGATAGAAGGGTTGATTTCGCAGCATGAGCATTGTTCGCAATGGTAAGCGATACTCTGAGTTCACGCGATGAGGCAGATTTCCAATTTGGACCGGTTTTGTCCCAATAGTACAAATAGCCGCTTTGAACTAATTTAAACCAATTGTGAAGATGCTGTTGAGGCTACTCACAAAGTTTGATAGTGTTTTTTCATTGAGAAAACAAGGTTAATTTAAAATACCGCTGGAGAACTAATTTGGCCCCAGATTGAAAACAGTAACGATGCTGTTGGGGCCACTCATTAAGTGTGATCATGATTTTTAACTGGAAAATAAGTTGATTTTCAGTAACGCTACCCAAACCAACAGCAAGGATTCTGTTCAGCATGATTGACCGCCAGCCATCTAATTCAGCTGATGTTGCACATTGAATCTACAGAATTTCACTTGGGAGTAGTGAAGCATTCTCAATATGCTACTCCTGGTGTCCTCATTTTTAGATCAATTAGGGAAGGGAAGGAATAATCGTTCGATACTCGTTGCTACTGAAGGCCGTATATACTACCGCAGCCCCATGAGTATCTCAAGTAATGGAATTGTTTGTGGAAGGTTTTATGGTAGGTTTGATCTTGGTAGATGAAACAATAGTGAGTCAAACTGTTTATCCGCATTTATATTTTTCATTTTAAATATTTTACGGACATGCACATTAGTGATATTTGAGAAGTACCGTTTAAAACCAACAATAAGAACGTTATTGGGGCCTCTCCCTTAATGTAATGATGATTTTTCATTGAGCAGACAAGGTAAAGTTTAAATAACGTTTGAGAACCTATTTGGACCCATTTGAATCAACAGTAAGGATACTGTTAGGGCTAATCACAAAGTTTTATAGTGGTTGTTTACTAGAAAAATAAGGTTATTTTAAAAAACTCTTGCGATTGGCATTGGACTCATTTGAAACACCAGTAATGATGATGTTGAGGCACTCACAAAGTGTGATGGTGGTTTTTATTGAGAAAACATGGTAAATTTGAAGTAACGCTTGATAACCAATTTGACCCCATTTAAACCAACAGTAAAGATGCTCTTGGGCCACTCACAAACTGTGGTAGTGTTTTTTTGAACATTATCAACTTGAACAATTCTACATTCTTCATTCTACGAACTATGTTACTACTGGAACTAATATCTGCATCAAGCAAATCAAACCTTTTCAAGAATAAGATATGCTAATCCACCTAAAATTGCGATTGAAGGACTTGGTGAAATTAGTGTCTCTAGTGGCATTTCGTGCCATCTGACAACTTTATGCTTCTATTGATTTCCAAACTCGTCTGTTTTGTCCCAATCGGAAGAGACTTGGTCTTATACCCGCTGATTTCATTATCTCCAATCCGGTCAACCAATCGCAATGTTTGGTGAAATACTGCCGTTGTATGCATAACTGTCCCATGTTCTATGGGATTCCCTATATAGGTTTATGCTTATAACACCAGTCTAGTTTACGGAATGTTATCCAAATCGGAGAAGGTCAAGTCGTTTACTCATTTGGTTTTAATCGGATTTTATTCGGAAAATAGTCATTTGTATACTGGGAAAATCCCTATCTGCAAATCAGTTGACCATGGATTCTGGAACAGATTGAGGATCTGAGTTTCATGCCTCATAAATCCACATTTTCCCGACAGCATTTATTGCGTGTTTTGTGTCATTACAATATCGCATGTGTTCCGTGTAAGGTAAAAGTAGCACACAAACACATAAGCTGCCCTGACGAGCAGTCTCTGGCGTAGGAATATCAATTGTTTAAATATTCATTGAAAACGAAAGTATCCGCCTAGTGGCCGCGAGTAGAAGGCGACTGGCTGCCGCTACATTTTGTATCGATTGTTCCCCATTTCATAAGCCCAACATCGGTGGAGAACCACCGGTGCAGTAAACTGAACGCAAGGATTGAATTAATAATTTTAAGGCGCACGAGGCCTCATGAGTCCAAACGGAAAAGAATAACCACAAAAATCCCACTTTTTCAACCGTGACATGTGTGCTGAACACTGCGCCGTCTCGATTGCACAATAAGAAGGGTTCTCCTGTCTTTCGCGAGATAAATGTAAATAACGATGAATGAACTGAATGATTCGTCCCAAAGCAGATCGGAGCGGTATTTAAAGAGTAAACATTTGTTATACTGACTTAAGGTAAGGGTGCAGATACAACGGATACAATAGCTAATTACAACCTATTCAACTACAATCATTCGTACAAGCAGTGCTGGTGTTGGAAGGGATGTACTTTGTCACTAATGATGACACTGGCAAGGAAGCGATGGGAAGGAAAATGATTGCATATCGAATATCAGTCACGGATTTGTAACCTTTTGTTTAAAGACATTTGGTCGATTGGCGATGCATCTATAGTAATATATCAGGTTCTTGTCCCCTATTTAACTAACTAATTCCCAATTCGACTTACTAGACAAAATAGTCATAAGGTCGAAAGTAGCAACAATGACACCTAGCGTACTTTTCTGGGATCTGCTTGCTCCCACAAACAAAATAAAGCTTGCTTCAGATAGAATTGGAACAAAAACAATTGCCTGTATTTCAGTTATTTATTATTGAATTCAAGATCTTTTTTTATACAAATGTAGCGTTTTCTTCATACTTTTAAGAAAAATACGGATAAAATTATTCGTCACGGTTTCGAAGGAATTCTCGATTTTTTCCTGTAACACGGCTCATTAGGCGGCGCACACCTTCTTCGTCCATCGTTTTAGCTATCTTACTCCACTAGGTCTTCATCTGATTGATGTCTTTGACAACCTTTCCCTTTGCCTTGAGTCTTCTCTTCATGATTGCCCAGTCTTTCTCAATAGGGCGGAACTGGGGGCAGTTGGGTGGGTTAAGGTTTTTCGGAACAAAATGGACCCCTTTCTCTGCATATCATTCTTGAACGACTTTGCTGTAATGACAACTTGCCAAATCTGGCCAAAACATTACGGGATGGTCGTGAGATCGAATGAACGGCAAAATTCGTTTTTGGAGACACTATTTTTGGTCTAGTTCCGACGTCATTGTCTTATTTGTAACGAAAACTTTCGTTTTTTTTGCCACAGCTGCAAATGCCCTGCCAAATCATGAATTTTCGTGCAAATTTGTCGGCAAAAACAAATTTTAATTTGGCTGGAACATCCCCCGAGCCGTTGCCAAGTAAAATTTTTGACCTGGGATTTGCCCGAAGACATAGGTTTCATCGTCCGTCAGAAGACACCCGTCGAACTTGGTCAGCACCTGGTCGTATAGCTTCCGAGCACGGATTTTGGCCACACTATTCTGTTTTATGGTCCGATTTGGCTGTTTGCTAGCTCGATACGACTTGATTCCTTCCCGGAGTCGAGTTCTCCTCACGGTACTATGGGCTGCACCGAATTTTCTGGCCAAATCACGGTCCGACAGATTGGGATTCCTCTTAATCGTCTTCAAAATCTTACCACGCAGTTTCCGGTCGACAGTTCCACTCCGACGATTAGCTTGAGGCATCCGAATCGTCGTCAATGTTTCCTTATACCGTTTGATAACGCGCCATACGGTATTTCTGGGCAATTTCAGCTGTTTAGCTAGCCTCAGATGCAGACCACAATGGATTTTCCAAATAACTGTGCAACAATTTTTTTCCTTCTTTCGGCTTCCATGTTGATTGTTTACAAAGTACAGTCGATTTGCGGATTGTCAAAAATACATACGTGAAGCTGACAAAATTCCCGACACGTGGGCGCCAAGAACTTCCAAATCCGTCCACCAGGAGCGCCACAATATGAGCAAAAGTTTGTTCCAATTATAAATGAAGCAAGCCTTAGCTCCAGAAACAGATACTTACCTTACCAATCAGACTAAGGCCGGCGTGGCCTCTGCTGTACACAGAAGTTGATTTCATTGTAATCGGTCCATGGCTATACCTCGCCAGCCTCGCTGTCTGCGGAGGGTCCGCAGGTCGCCTTCTACTTGATCGATCCACCTTGCTCGTTGCGCGCCTCTTCTTCTTGTACCTGTTGGTTCGTTTTCGAGAACCATTTTCACAGGGCTGTCGTCCGACATTCTTACGACATGCCCAGCCCATCGTAGTCGACCGATTTTAGCGATGTGTACGATAGGAGGTTCTCCCAGTAACTGGTGCAATTCGTGGTTCATTCGCCTCCTCCACGTTCCGTCTTCCATCTGCACGCCACCGTAGATGGTACGCAGCACCTTCCGTTCAAAGACTTCAAGGGCGCGTTGGTCCTCCACTTGCAATGTCCATGTTTCTTAGCCGTAGAGAACTACTGGTCTAATTAATGTTTTGTAGATGGTCAACTTTGTGGTTCGGCGAACTTTGTTCGATCTAAGCGTCCTTCGGAGTCCAAAGTAGGCACGATTGCCAGCCATAATGTGGATTTTTATTTCTCTGCTGGTGTCGTTATCGGCAGTCACCAATGAGTCCAGAAACAGATTCAGGGAGTTATTACCTTCCCGTCGGTAGTGGATATAGATTATAGCAACATGGTATTTCCAGGAAATTAACGCTTGAAGTCATTGTTTACAATTGTTACATTCGACCTTTAGAAGATGTCGTCTAGAATTGATACATGAGAAGTGTTCCAATAGAGTTGTGCAGAGTAAAAGTTCGTACAAAATAAAACAATTGACACTGAAAGTATATATGAAAGTATTAAAGTCAGTTTGTGTGTGCCCCCAAATGATTTCTTAATACATTTTTTGAGTCAATTTTTAAAGAAAATTTTATAGAATTTCTCAAACATTCTCAAACATTCCTTAAGATATTCCTTCTGGCGTTTCTATAGGTATTCTTCAGACGTTTGTAGGCATACCTCCAGGGATTCTTTTAGGAGTTTCTTCTGGCATTGCATCGGCAGTTTTTCAAAACAATCTTGTGCTGAAATGTTTAAAAAAACCCTGATCTTGTAAAGTTCTGTGATTTTGAAGGAATCCCCGGAGGACACCTAAAAGAACTACTAAAAAACTATACGGTTATTCTTGGAGAAAATCCTGATATGTTAGAAAAATCTTAGAAGATTTTTTTGCATGAATTTCTCAAAGTTTCAGCAGAATTTGTGGCAGTGATTTTTTTTTAAATACTACTCTTCTAATTTAAAAGAACTTTTATGCATTTATGCCGAGGGATTTTAAGTAGTTAGAACAATGTCCTCGATAATTACTTTTGCTATTCGAGGCATAGTTATTTCGAACGGGATTTTTTTGTTATCTTTGATATAATCTTGCAGTGCGAAAAGTTATACATATTTGCGCAATTGATAAACGGTTCCAGATCGATGGCACTGATTGCAAAAAAAAAGGTTTGTGGGCTTTTTATCAGATGGAGCTTTGGTAATGATGGATTCTGACCGATTTGTCAAGAAGCTGTTGAAACGTGACTGTCCTCATTTGATAATTATCAAATGTACCTACCACTTTTTGGATCTTTGTGCCAGTTACGCATGCAATTAACTAGCATTGTACCTGGAACAAATGATGTGATTTATCTGCAGCTACTTGTCCTGCAGCCTCAAACAATCCAAGAAATTCCAGATGAAACAGTTTTGCATCCGTCTGCTACCAGATGGCTATCGTTGAAGAACGGTAGCCTTCTGCAAGGACAACGAGATGGAAGAATAAGAAGCCTTCGAAACTTGTTGAAGAAAAGCAAACTTTTTACTGATTCCGCATTCTTTTGCAGAAGTGGAGCTAGTTTTTTCGCAATACTATCTGAATAAGTTCAAAATCCAGAACCACCTGAGTACTGACATAATGGATGCCAAAGGAAGAAAAAAGGAGCTGATCAGCTAATATTAACACCACAACTAAATCCTAAGTTCAACAAATTAATGTACACGCATCATAACAATGATTGATTGTCCATTCCGTTCCGATTTTGTTCACCTATCCTGAAACTTTTAGTAATCAAAACAATCACCTCTTGACTCGTTATCATGTCATTACTGGCCTGCCAGAAGAGCTTAAGTGAAATTGTCGATTTCCTCCAAAAACATGAGTTGCTCGTATACTGATCTGTTTTTCTTCTACAACACAAACTTTGAGGTAAAGGTTTTTACCAAGATTGTTTGCAGTTAGGACAGATAAAAAAGATTTTTTTTTTTGGCAAAAATTAAAGATGGGAACGAAAAATAATGTGGCAACCCTAGTTTCAAGTGCCCTGCAGAAGGATAGGCGGGCAAGCAACCAGAGAGAATGATGGGTTAGTGGCTGTCGCTGGTGAGTGGCTGGCTGCACAGCCATTTTCAATGCAGTTGTGTGCTAAGCCAAGCTCGTATGATCCAGTTGGTAGCCATATCACGATATGATGTACATGTATATGTAAAAATATATATTTAGATGATCTAGATATATATGTAGATAATGAAGATAAATATTTAGACTACATTATGATGATATTGATATGTTTGAAGATGATATCGATATAAATGTAGATGATATAGATATGACGCAACGTTGAGTGTAAAAAATCCGTAATCAAAATGTCTTTACAGGCAGAACGGTAATTTTCGGGGTAGAACCATCTGTGATTAGCACCACGGTCCCAAAATTTCGATAGAATGCCAATAACTATTAAATGGTGTGTTTCATACAAAAAAACTCTTTTCAGGGCTCCTATTCCGATTATGAGAGTGTTATGCTGAATTATTTTAAGATTTTGCTCATTGTATGCGCATGACACCTACCTAATTTGTAAATCCTGTCTGATCCTGCATTTTGCACAATTTATTTTCGATAAGTAGGGTATGTGTCCCTTGACTCAGCCTAATATGTAGCAATCGATTACACTTTTCATTGTAACTCATAAAGAATTTGAGCTGGAAACAAAATTTTACTAGCTATACACTTCCTAAGATATGTTTAATAAGCCATCTGGTAGTATGTTTCACGAAAAGCTACACACATGTAATGTCGGTCTATGGGTACCAAATTGGGTCTAATCATGGATGCAAATTCGTCCCATCAGATTTATTTTTTATAAAATGCAATCTTCGTACGGGTTTCTTCATGTTTTTTTTTGATTCAAGGCGTTCCCAGCTGTATTCGCTCTACCCATCAAACAATTTCACAAATCAAACTATACTTAAACTGCTAAGAAACACTTAAGTTATTTTAACATATGATTTAGCGGTCATTCCATAATCAAAACATTATAATTCACTCTACACAGATTTTGTTCCTTTAATTTGTGTTAGGATAAGCCATATGAACAACATTCAACCGGAACTCAGACAATTGTATTGTAAATGTTACCAATAACAACATTTTTACTACGCTTTTCATACAACAGGCCATAGTTGGGAACATAGAAAAAAATATGTCCCTAACATTGGGTCCACCGTTTGCTTGTTAAATAATTGTTATTGTTGACCTGTTAGTTTATAACATGTGACTATATTCTGTACATCTTGGCTGCATTATTCGGTTTATAGGTTCAATTTTGGCAAATTTAGATCATTCGAAGATCGTATAGACAATCTATTCAGCTTAACCAGTAAAGTCTAAATAGTCAAGAAAATCGAAACAACGCGGAAGTGAACAGCTATAAATTGATTTATTATGTCTCAATTGCTTTGAAATAAATCGGTCATGTTGATAGCAACATAATTTTGTTGATTATCGAAGGAATTATGACATATTTGGTACATAGGCCGAATCAAGAAGCTAGGCTAACATTACATCCCGTTACCCTACCAAATATTTCTTAAAATCATGTTTCGGTATTGAAAATAACAAAAGGTCGTTTAAAGTTTGCTTACTTATTGCAACCGCAGCTCGCTGGTTGCTGGCATGTTATGATTTCCCTATTACAGACATAATCCTCTTATAACAAGTTGTTCAATGTTGGGAATTTTCTCTTCAAATTCCAATCAGTGCTTACTTGTTTAACAGTATGTTATTCTTTTCGGTTAGTTTATTATTCAATAACTGGGGATTTTAATATAGCTTCTTTAAATATATTAAATGATAAGGGTGTTCGTTAGGCTGATGCAAATTTCAAAATTTTTGCTCCCCTAAGCTTAATCGACGCCAATTCGGGTCTTGATTGTCCCCAAAAAATTTGAACACATTTGGTTTTAATTTGGCTTTGCACACGCTATTCAAAGTTTGTATGGGAATTAGTATAGAGAATCTTAAACTTACAATTCCAGATCCCTAACATCTTTATATTATGTCCTTAAACCGAATCTAATTAATATTCATATAGTGTAAGTTGCCAACCATCAAAATGCCGAAGATACCTGACATTTAAATTTTATACAAAAATAGTTATTCAACAAATAAAATAATAAGAAATAAAAACATATAATATACATATAAAATATATAAATACAAAATATATAAAATATTTAATATAACATATATAAAATAATATATAAAATATATAAAAAATAAAATAAATAAAATACATAAAATATATAAAATAATAAGATAACAAAAATAAGAACAAAACATCACACCTTAAGTTTGTATTTTATGTTTTATTGAATAACTATTTTTGTATAAAATTTACATGTCAGGTATCTTCGGCATTTTGATAGTTGACAACTTACACTATATGAATCTATATTAGATTTGGTTTAAGGATATAATATAAAGATGTTAGGGATCTTGAAATGTAAGTTTGAGATTCTTCATACTAATTCCCATACAAACTTTGAATAGCGTGTGCAAAGCCAAATTAAAACCAAATGTGTTCAATTTTTTTGGGGACTATCAGGACCCAATTTGGCGTCGATTAAGCTTAGGGGAGCAAAAATTTTGAAATTTGCATCAGCCTAGTGTTCGTCTTTAGTCTATACCATTCAATAAGAAAGAAGTTTAGTCCCTACCATTCAATAAGAATCAAATAATTTTGAGAAAGTGTTTTAAAGTGAAAGTGAAATATCGCAGCAGCATATGGCTTCAAAGTATCAAAGCAAATAAATCTTTAGGCTCTTTAAAACAATATCATGAGTTTAAAGTCGATTTTTAAATATTTGGAGACATGACTATTAATTATTAAGTTCCTGCACAAAATGATCGTTTAAATTGATGGCCAATTTACATAATGATTTTTTACAGTTACATATTCTTAAAGGAAGCCTTGTATGTACTTGTAAGTAAAATTCATATTGCTAACGGCTAATGCTGTTTTCTGGAGAGATTTTTGCGACTGTAAAGTTAATTTTCAAATACGTCAAAATGTCATTAATAATTGTGAATTCCCAAACAGGTTTTCTATTCAAAGAAGATAATGGTTTCCAGCTAGAAGATCACATCAACACAGACACCACTGCCAACATCGAAAACCCTTTCTAGGATCGCAAAATGATTTCTAAAGAACAAATCATAGAATTTCCTAACATACTTATCTATGCCGATACAAATTCCAATTAGAACTGCACCTACATTGCAATCTTGCTCTACGAAAAAAACGAAACTAATCTATCAAGTTGAACCAGACAATTCATCAAACGGTTTAACTTAAAGGGTGTTTCGATCAAAATTTGGTGGACTTAAATTTGACCCATTTCCTTTCATCGTGCATTAATTTTTTTGCACACCCCTTATTTTGAAGATGTGTGCGTGCGTAGCACCATGCCTCTATTTTGATTTTGAGATTAGCACTTCAGTTTTCAAAAATGTCGGCCGAAGATTGTCGTGTGAAATCCAAACTACTCTCACGCCAAGTTGGCGAGATTATTGGATGTGGCTCAATCAACTGTTACCGACGTATTTGAAGTTTTCGGTAAACGTTTGTCGACAGTCAGAAAAGCTGGTTCGGCGGGAAATCGAAAGCCGAAGGCTACATCGACGACAAAAAGAGTTACCCACTGTTTCGAGCGGAACCCCAACCTCTCCGTCCGAGATGTCGCAAAGAAGCTGGGAGTGGCGCCTTCAACCGTGGAGAGATCTAAAAAACGAGCTGCACTGTCGACTTACGAGAAAGTGGTGACTCCAAATCGCGACGATAAACAAAACACAATCGCGATAGTTGTACACGACGATGCTGTCGAAGTTTGATTGCGTGGTACAGGACGATAAAACTAACGTCAAGGCAGACTTTAAACATCTTCCTGGACAGGAATTTTATACGGCAACCGGACGGGGAAAGGTGGCAGATATTTTCAAGCACATTAAACAGTCAAAGTGTGAAAAGAAATATCTGGTGTAGCAGGCCATCTGTACCTGTGGCTTGTAGAGTAACGTTTACATTGTGACCGAAACCATCAACCAGGAAATTAATCTGAGCGAGTGCCTGCAAAAACGTCTACTGCCTTTCCTGAAGCGACACAATTGTTCCGTTCTATTTTGGCCGGATTTAGCATCTTGTCATTACGGAAAAAAGGCCATGGGGTGGTATGGACAAAAACCCTCCTAACACGCCAGCGCTCAGCCCAATTGAACAATATTGGGCCATCGTCAAGCGGAACCTTAAGAAGACTCAAAAAGCTGTTTTGAGCGAGAAACAGTTCAAGACAAACTGGCGTTCTGCGGAGAATACAGTGGACAAGGAGACTGTACAAAATTTTATGGCAGGTGTTAAACGAAAGACCCGGCAATTCGCATTCGGTAAAAAGGAAGCTTAGCTGAATATTTCTCCTGTATTCAGTATTAAGTGAACTTGAAAAAGAAAACGGATTTGACTTATTAACAAAAACTTTGATCGGCTCACACATATTACGGTTTGACCAAATTTTGATCGGAACAACCTTTAATGGCTAAAATTTCCACTTCCAACCTACCTATCCACAATCAAGCACTGATCAAATGATTCGCAAACACAAAACAATGTGCTTTTCGGTAGTTTTAGTTTCTTGGCAAATCGCATTCCGATAAATTCGGATTTTGCGTACTTCCAGTTGATTCGACGACATTTTACTGAATGTAACAAGAATGTTAACATGTTGTACTACGAATGAATGCGTGAAACGTTTTTGCGATCCGTGAAATAATTCAAAATTCACACTGAATGAAAAGAGTCCGAAATTGATCGTGATCTGGCTTTACTACTGTAAAACTTCCACTAAAAAGGTGTTTTGGTATTGCGAATTTTGAGTTATGATTTTTATTCAATAGCTCAATTGTTATAACCAAAATTGCAAAAATTAGATCAAAGTAGCCGAGCCATAACTTACCTCATAAGTTCACGCTTCAATAATGAAATCAGTAATGTTTATTCGTGTGATCAGCTGATGTGACAATGTGTCTCATACAGAGTTGCCAGATTTTTACACTGAATTTTTTTCCGTAAATTAGCTATCACTCGTTTCGTAAACATGGATTTATTAAAAGAAAAATTAGTATTCTCCATTTAATTCCAACTACCTTTGCTTATCTTCGACAGATACGCGTATTTCGTCTACAATGTGCAGACTTCTTCAGATAAGCAAAGGTAGTTGGAATTAAATGGAGAATACAATTTTTTCTTCTAATTTCTAGTTACAGGCATTCCACTAAACAGCTCATTCCCTCTAGGATTCATGGATTTTATACATAGAACAAATTTCTCGTATATTGTATGAAACATTCATATTGCTTTTTACCTGGTGAAATGCGAAAATTACACCTTTTTGATTAATGCACGAAATGAATTTCGTGAAGACCAGCCAATCGCTGCTTCTCTTTTATCGTACTCATTCATGATGGTGTTGCTGCTGGTATGGGTGGGAATAGTTTACTTATCCCAACATCAAGTTGTTGATGTTGGAAGTACTAATTCTCGTGCTTATGATAGCAGCTCCCGTTGGCATCAACTATGGAGTTCAAAATTCTAGCTCAATTGTTGTACATATAGAGGTAAAATTAAAAATTCATAGCAGTTCCTATGAATTCCCTGACAATTGGGGCAGTACTAGTAGTGTTCTTAGTAGGGCTTTAAAAAATTGTACGACCGTTTTAATCTTTGCGATCCTTATAGTGGCATGATGATGAGAGTAACATGCAGCAGCAACAAATGCTAAACTAATGGAGCAGTACTTCCTGCAATCAAACCCACCACACAGTACACAATGCTGACAGCTCTCGCAGTTCCGAACACAGAGGAATTCAAAAATCCGTCACACTCAATTCAAGCAGTTCCGATGAAAGAAAGACTAGTCAAACAAAACATGTGTTGTGTATCTCACGCGCTTTCGGATTGACAACCGAATCGGGCCGGGTGGTTGAACACGTTCATCGCAAGGGCAAATCAATTTCCTCCTCGAACATGAGGATGCAAGAACCTTTGTTTCAATTCGGTTCAGCATAATTTATTCTATTTAAGGTACGGGGGAGAGTTCAACGGACACATTTTAATTAAATCATCCACCCGCAACCAGTCGAAAGCGCAGCTCTTCGATTCTCCCTAGGATGAAAACTTACCACTTCTTTCCAAATATAGAGAATAGGAAGTGCCGACGATGCGTGGGAACGGCTGGCAGCAGCCACAGTTAAGATACAGCCGATATGCGTGCGTGGTGGTACTTATTCGAAAGTTCGTTTGTTGGATCGATTGAACCAAAACGGAGCGACTGGCATAGGCGCTGTTGACTGCGGAACATTGACACCCCAACGTGGGTCTCGGTTTCAACCGCATCGGCTTGTGGGTAACCGCCAATTGGAAGCGAGTTGCAGGTCGTATGCAGCGTGAAGTATATTGAAATCAGTCTTCTGGGGAGTTGTCGTTCGAATTATGTTTCCAAGAAGACATTAAGGTTGTTGCTCAGTTACATGGGAAATTAACAGCCGATCTTGAAGGTATGAAAAGACAACTCGTAAAAGTACAACCCTCAATGATGCATACGTCCTATTGAGACGAACATCCCATTGGAGTAGACGGATGTATGTGCTGGCAATTCCCTATACAAAACTCTAACATAACCAATTGCCATAGCCACAAAACGTGGAAAAGGCAAATCAGAAGGGCATCCGAGACTGCGGGTTTCTTGAGCACTCAACCCCTCAGTGTCAGTTCCCGGTTTATTCAGTGCAACAACGGGCGCAGATCTGGAGATTTGAAGCGCAGCCTGCTGATGGTACCGGATTCAAAGTCACGATTTGCTGAGCTACACTGTGCGAAGCCAACCGAAAATATCAACTTAAAAAGACCATTAACATGGGCCGGCCTCGCAGCTCGAAAAAAGTCAATTACCCGTATCTACGAGTTTGTACGACGAGAGCGCAGCAGACGACGAGT
>JASCZW010006885.1:0-79361 GCA_034211315.2 Aedes japonicus | reverse complement strand
AATATGTGAATATATCATGGTTTTTTACGCTCGATGGTCTTCGGATGAATGGTGATTTAAAATTTGTTTCTTCCAGGATAAAGATCCTTGGATGGTCTGTACTGTATCCGGCGTAGCCGCATATCTTCGAGGAATCCTTAGTGCGGATAGAGAACAAGTGTGATTCGGATATTGACGTATATATTGTACGCTGTATGCGTTCGTTGGCATCCAGGTTAGTTGTCTTATTTACTCTTCCTTCATAGATTACTTCAAATTCGGTGTCCTCACATCGCTTATTCATGTTAACGTCCCACGTAGAGTACCCGTCTTCGGAGTCAAGACATTTACCATGCGAATAAGGGCATACTAGTCCATGACGCAGCATTATCTGGTCGTTTTCGTGGTCCACTGTAGCGGTATAGTCATACAACGCGATCTCGTATTCGTAGTAAACTAGCGCGTTGGTCCATGTATACTCTGGAGTTTTGTATACTCCTCCGCTGCAAGAGCTTGACCATACACTTCCAATGACTAGAGTTTCGCCTCTGGTGGTGTAGTTTCTCTTAAGCTCTAGAAGTCCTGCATTCATGGTTAATGGTATCGTCCCGGTTAATTGAGTTTTTCTGCATTCATCAGGAGAGAAACTCTTCACTATGTATGAATATCCTCGCTCGTAATCCGATGTATGCGAGTGCATACCACAGTGCCGTATTGACCTCTTGATTATCAGCTTGCACTGATATACCATGGTGGTGCTTTTGGCGTTCCGTTGAAGTACTTGAATAGGTATTTCCGATATGGACAGATTTTTTGCGGGTGGTAAGCATGACGTTACGTCCAATAGTGAGTAACTAGTCATATTAACATCAGGATTTGCGCAATCGTATGCAATCAATCCTGTTGGTTGTGATAATCCGAAGGCAGCCCCTATGATGTATAATAGCATCAGAATAAGCATGTAGTAAGGTGTTCGTATTTTAGTCATGGCGCTTCTTTTGGAGGAGCATTTGCTTCCATTTTATCTCGCAACTCTTTTATTTTTTCGACGTCTAACTTGGCCCTTTTTCCCCACGAGTTGAAGTTTACCTTCGCCCTTTGCTCAAGGGTGGTGTCTTCGCCTAAGTTAGATCCTCCCTGAAGAGGTGCAACTCTTTTCCGATTGAGTTGTTCGTGTTGAGCGTTTATGTTTGGCTGGATAATGTTCGCTTCCTCGCGATGATGATTTATGTAGTGCGTCTCCGTCCTTCTAGGGAGAGCCTTGTTAATTTTGTCGGCTCCTTTCTTAGATGCCGTAGCGTATTGATTTAAATGTTTTGCTTCTCGGTGTTTGGATTCTCTGTCTGGTGGCGCCTGGTTGCCCGCTGCCTGTAGGCAGAGTGTTTTACGTACGTTTGGTCGTTCTTTCCTGTGCCTTCCCGGGCCAGGAATCACGGTTCTTGGTGCCGAATTTGGTTTCTCTACAGTGTTGTTTCCCTTGGATCCTTGTCTCCCTTCAGATCTAAAACCGCTATTTTGGCCGCTGGTCTTGTGAAAAGTTTGTCCCCCACTTGTATCTCGGCAGATCTAACTTGACCGTCCGATGCCGTGTGGACCTTGACGACTCGACCCTTCAGCCATATACCTTGTTCTGTTGCTCGGTCTGTGATAATAACGATGTCGTCCAATTTGATCGGTATAACTTTATTCGTCCACTTGTGCCTTTTTATCAATGTGGGTAGGTACTCCTTTTGCCACCTATCCCAAAAATATTTGGCATAATGTTGTATGCGCTTGTATTGATCTCTGCTGAGGCCTTCGGTTGTCGGCGAATATGGTGGTGCGTATTCCCCAGCGTGTCCTAGTAAGAAATGGAAGGGAGTTAACGGTTCATCTTCAATACTTTCAATAGAAATGTGTGTCAGAGGACGTGAGTTTAGGATAAATTCGGCTTGAATTAAAGAAGATCTTAGTTCTTCCACAGAGGGTTTGTGGTGTTGCCGAGCCTTTATCATTTCATACAAACAGTTTTTAATTATGCGAATCAGGCGCTCCCAAGCTCCGCCAAAGTGCGGGGCTATTGGAGGGTTGAACGACCATTGTATATCCATGGTAGCCGCTTTGCCTTTACCCATTTCTTCGCCAATTTTTCTTACTGCATCCTTCATTTCGCGCTCTGCTCCTATGAAATTGGTACCGTTGTCGCTATAGAGGTGCTTAATTTTGCCTCTTCTATTTTGGAAATTCCGTAGGCATACTAGAAAGGCATTTGTATCCAGTCGTTCAGCTAGTTCTATGTAGACTGCTCTTGTAGTTAAGCACGTAAAAATTACGCCCCATCTTTTTCCACTGCTCGTCTTATTTGGACTTCAATTGGACCAAAATAGTCCACTCCAGTGTGGCTAAATGCGTTAGCGTACATATCTAGGCGACATGCTGGCAGAGCTGCCATTTGAGGTATTATGGGCGCTGCCCTTTTATTTTTGCAGTACTGGCAGTTTGCTTTTACTTGATTTAGTATTTGCCTGCACCTCACGATGTAATATTTTTGTTTTGAGGCTGCAATGGCCGTGTTATCTCCTTGGTGAAGATATTTCTCATGGTACATTTTCATTATTAATCGGGATATGTGGTGTTTGTAGGGCAGAACAATTGGTTGTCTGGCAGATAAGGGAGTTATGTTGGTATTCTGAAGTCTAGTTCTTGCCACCATTACTCCATGATCATCCAAACCTGGGATCAAAGACGATATTTCACTGGTCTTTGTTAAATCGTTGTTCCTAGTAAGGTCTGCCATTTCTGTAGCAAAACCATCCCATTGAGCCTTACGAATGATAGCTCTTTCAGCTGCTATCTTGTCTTCATAGCTGATGCGCTTGTCGAATCCTTCCTTCTTGCTTATCCAATCAGTGAATTTCTTCAGTATGCATGTACGCCCCACCAATCTATTCCAGTCTGAATAGCGATATTCCTGAATGAAGTCAGGAACCGTCTGGTCCGCTTGATGTATCATTACTACGTTTCGTAGTTCTTCTTCGGTATCTCTTGTGAATCTTGATTTTGGCCATGCGCTCTCGGAATTCCTCAGAAATGGTGGTCCCGATATCCACTTGGATATGCCCTTAGCTTGCTTCGTTCCTTCATCTGCTGGGTTATCTTCTGAGGGTACGTATCGCCATTGGTCCATAGTTGTAACTTCCAAAATCTCGCCTACTCGATGTGCTACGAACTGCGTGTAGCGGCGATGATCCGAGTGGATCCAGGATAATGCAGTTTGTGAATCGGACCAGAATATAACCTTTGACGGTTGCTTCCTTAATACTTCTTGAATAGTTTTTGTAAGTCTTGTTCCCAATAGTGCGGCTTGCAGCTCCAGCCTAGGTATAGATAGTTTTCGAATTGGTGCTACTCTTGCCTTTGCTGCTAATATCCTAATACTGGAAGTTTGACCTTCTACGTTCAGTCCTCTTACGTACGTGACGGCAGCGTATGCGTATTCAGATGCGTCTACGAATGTGTGTAGTTCGAAGGTTCTCACGTTTGCGGATAACATCCATCGTGGAATTCGTACATTGGAGGCCTTTTTATAGTTTCGATCCACTTTTCCCACATTTGGTAAGAGGTTTTGGAGATCTCTGCATCCCAGTAAGACGTTTCCTTATGTAGTTCCTGCATTAACATTTTTCCATGTATGGTTAGATTTGATATTAGTCCTAGAGGGTCGTAAATGCTCATTACAAACGATAATACTTCGCGCATGGTAGGTCTTCTGATTCCGTTGTGAACATCAGTGGGTAATCTTTGAAAGTTTAAATGGAATCGGATACTATCATAATTTGTGTCCCAGTATACTCCTAATATTTTTTCACTGTTGGATTCCTTGTCTTCAAATATTTTTACCTTATCTTCCTGAACTCGGTTCCTTGGGAGTGCCGCTAATACGGCCTTGTTATTTGAAACGAAGTTTCTTATGTGAAATCCGGCTTTATCGTGTATTTCTATTACGTCCTTTATTGTGGTTATAGCTTCGCCCGGCGAATCGAAGCTGTCAATGTAATCGTCCACGTAATGTTGTTTTATAATGGCGTCGACTGCCTTGGGTTTTGAATCAGCGAATAATCTTGCGTTATGGTTCTTTACCACCTGGGCGCACGCTGGGGAGCATGTTGCTCCAAAGATTAGGACCTGCATGACGTAGATATCGGGCTCTCTGTTCTCACAGTCTCTAAATAAGAAGCACTGTTTACTTTGATCTGATTTTATGACACCTACTTGACTGAACATCTCCTTGATGTCCCCAGCTGATGCTACAGGCCCTTCTCTAAAGTTTATCGTAACGGCGAGAGATGACGCTGTGGCGTCGGGTCCGGTCAACAGTGTGGAATTCAGGGATACTCCCTTGTTTTTAGCAGCCGCGTCGAATACTAACCGGGGCTTTGGGGGTGATTTATTTTTATTAGTAATGATGAAATGCGGAAGATAGTAAGCGTCCTTTGCCCATTCAGTTATTTCATCCGTATTCAATTTTCGAGCGTATCCCTTCTCTACATAGTCCGCAATCGTATTGATTGCCCATTTCTTAAGCTCAGGGTCCTTTTTCAGTTTTCCTTCTAGATTTATCAGCCTTTTAAAGGCTTGATCATAGCTGTCTGGATATGCGTGCTTATCTTCTCGGGTTAGTAACCCAATCTCGTATCTTTCGCCGGTATAATTTAGCGTTCTATTGATGATTTCTTTTGCTCTGCTATCTTCTTTGGATTCCGGAGGGTTGTTCGAAATCTTTACCCCTAGGTCTTCTATTGCAAAATACCGGTGCATTAGGTCATGCATTTTCTGCTCTTCCTGGATTACTAATATATGATCAGCTTGAGCCGTATCCTTTATATTTCCGAATATTAGCCATCCTAGTTTTGTTTTGATGGCTATTGGATTATTTTTACCTGATGCTCTCTTTTCTAGCGGGTATAGGAGATGGCTGTGATTTAAACCTATTAGCAACTTAGGTTGAGCATTCTTGTAGTTGTGGATAGGTAGGTTGCCAAGAAACGGGTATTCCCCTTCTAGCTTATTATAATTCACCGATTGTACCGGCAGATGCAGGTTTGTAGCTGTTCGTACGTCGTCTAAGCTGTATTCTACATTAGAATTGCCTTTTATCTTGAGACGTACTCGTCGGCTTGCCTTTTCTTCCCTTGATACATTTTGGGTCCATTTGATCCTTAATGGATCTGTAGTTCCTTTCAACTGTAGCTCTTCGGCAACTGCTTCTTCTATCAGGGTTAATGAGGAGCCTGGATCGAGAAATGCGTATGTACTGACTAAGCGACCTTCATTTCTCAATGTCACTGGTATGATCTGATAGAATACCTTCGCCTTTAATTCTTGGTGCAGGTTCGTCGTTTCTTCTCTTATGGCTGGGATTTCTTCGGCTGACGTTATTTGCCTTCTTTCCGGCCACGTATTTCTAGATTCTTCTGCTGCCGTTCTTTGTCCATGCCATGTGCTTCCTCTGTTATTTGCGGCGTCTTGATTCCATATGTGTAGTAGTTTGTGATGTCTCCTATTACAATTACCTTGCCCGCATTGTGTCGGTTTCCAGCACCTTCCTTCGTGCTTATGTAAGCACATTTGGCAGGCTCGTAGTCTCGTAATTTCCCTGACTCTGTCGGTCGGGGTCATCCGTTTGAAACGGTAGCAGTCTATTAATTTATGTGCTCCTTTGCACATAAGACAATGAGATGAACCTTCCTGGTGTACGTTCACTCGATTCCTTCGATCTCCTGGTGGTCTGGTAGAATTGATCAGTTCTCGCTGAATGCTAGCTCGTGGTTTTATCCAGTTGCATAGGTCTTGCAACGTCGCTACTGAGTTGCTTTTAGCCGCGTTGCTGGCCACAACCTCCAACCACTTGATCTGAAGGTCGTGGGTAGCTTCTGCACAACGTCCTCCACTAGACGTGGGTCATGTAGGAATTCCGTCTGCTTTGATGCCATCAAGTGTGCTACCAGACTTTCTAAGCTATTAGATACCTCAACGATAGTGAAGTGTCCGCCTGGTTTGATTCTTTCTAGATCCTCCCTTAGCTCCTTGTACACTCTTTTAGGCTGACCGAACTGTTTTTCCAAACGTTCCATTATTTGTGAGACGTTTGCTTCATCTAGCATAAGTGGTTGAACACTCTTTGCTGCTGCTCCCCCGAGCGACTTCTGTAATCTTATCAAGTTCTCTAAGCTGGAATATTTCCCAGCTGTTGTGGTCGCCTCGAACACCTTTTTAAAGGCTGGCCATTCTCTGGCGATACCGAAGAATTGCGGTAAGCTCATTTCCTGTCTCCTCATGTAAATTGCCAGTGAGTCATTGTGTTCTTCTTTCTCGTTATCCTCTTCCTTATCTAGGGACGTTTCCTGTTTAACCTTCCCTTGTTGAAGGACTCTAGCAATGTCTAGTAAGACGTCTTTTTTCTGGGTCTCCTCGAGTCGTTTACTCTCTATTTCTTTCTTAAAGTGCGCTAGTTCGGCTTCCATAGAGCTCGCATGCACTTCCACGGATCGTTGGGCCTTAGCCCGCGCATCAAGTTCTAATGTCATTTGCTCTAACTGTTGTTGAAGCCTATGCATTTCTGCTAGTTGCTGCTTCATTTCGTTGTGTTCGAGATTTAGTTTCGAACACTTTACGCATAGCCATGATTCCTTCCTTGTTGGGAGTTCTTTTAACCCTGCGCACCTGAAATGGAACCACCTGTCGCAGTTGTCACAGGCTACCATATCCTCGACTTCATCCTTTCGGTCACATAGGCGACAGTTTCCATTGTTGTTAATGGTGAATTGTTGCTCCTTTGTGTCCATTTTAGTAGATGTTACACTCCTTTATTATTTTATTTAATTGGATGTATATTTGTTCGTCTCTTGGACGTATATTTTAATTGCCTTTAATGCTTATATTGCGCTTGCTACCTTGAACGCATTGACCGTCAATCGACGTAGTTTTGATTGTCCTTTTGGACTTTATATTTTTACCTGGTGAAACTTTATTCGTCGAATTGTCGCTAGCGGCAATCAATATTCAAAATTTCACTGGTTATTTTTTATTTCTATTTTATTTTTTATTTCTTGCCAGGTTTTATGCCTTTGGCTTCTGTGTTTTCTCTTGTAAATCCTTATTCATTGAATTGTGACTATCACTAGTGACAATCAATATTCAAGTTTTCACAAGTTAATTTTCCTCGTTTTAATTGCCTCTTCGGCTACATATTTTCTCACAAGAAACCTTATTCATTAAGTTGTAGTCTTATAAACTACAAACAATATTCAAAGTTTCGAATGTAAATGTTTTGTTTTAATTGCTTCTCTGGCTTACGTATTTTGTCTCACGAAACCTTATTCAATGAGTTGTAGTCTTATTAACTACAATCAATATTCAAAATTTCGCAAATAAATGATTTGTTTTATTCACCTTTTCGGCTGGTATTTTGTCTCACGAAACCTTATTCAATGAGTTGTAGTCTTATTAACTACAATCAATATTCAAAATTTCGCAAATAAATGATTTGTTTTATTCACCTCTTCGGCTGGTATTTGTCTCACGAAACCTTATTCAATGAGTTGTAGTTTTATTAACTACAATCAATATTCAAAATTTCGCAAATAAATGATTTGTTTTATTCACCTTTTCGGCTGGTATTTTGTCTCACGAAACCTTATTCAATGAGTTGTAGTTTTATTAACTACAATCAATATTCAAAATTTCGCAAATAAATGATTTGTGGTTATAAAAACCTTTTACGTCCGTAGACTGTGAATTAATATTCTTTTTTGTTTTCCATTAATTTGGTTATCGTTTGGCGGAATCTTTCTTCCCTTTGAGTACCCTTCCACAGGGTCAACGTAAAGGTTTTAGACTCACACAACTTTCCTCGTGGGATTGGTCTTTTGACCAATCTTTGTAATTTTCAGTCGCCTTCACCTTTAGCACTTGGCGATCAATTTCTTGGAATTCTCTGCAATACTATTAATTTCTTGCATAAGATCCTTCATTCTTAACGGTGTTTACTTGCTTATCACTAGGCTTACCTTACGGCTCTGATAGGGTTGATATCTAGAGCCTTACCAATGTTGTCGCCGATCCGATTCGTGGATGTTGAGGGCACTTACACTTTCACTTGTTCGTTATTACTACTCGCGATACTTAGCACCTTCACGTGCAAGTTCGTTTAGAATCTTGAAGAGATTCTGAGGTTTCTAGAAAAGAAAATCCTCTCTGGAGCCACCATATGTTCCGTAGCGACGTGCACTGAATCAATACCGAGGTGGCGGTACCGCGAAGGAGGCTGCGTCGGGAACGATTATTGTGAGGTACTTGCGCTATCTAACGTACTTGGTCGAAAGGGTTCCGTGTGGGAAATATCGCCCGTGTACTGCAAGCTCAACCGGGTTCCTCTAATAGTAAGAGCCTAGCCGATAAGTGCCCATCTAATGGTGGGGCAGTAGTACATGCTAGGTACAATTCTATTATGAGGATTACTGGAGGAGCGTGTGGATAGCGTTAAGTAAAGTGAGTTAGAAACATCGAAACTTCGTCGAAAGATTCCCCGAGGGAGTCGTCGACGGAGTATTTAACTCTCAACCGGGTTCCTCTAATAGCAAGAGCCTAGCCGATAAGTGCCCATCTAATGGTGGGGCAGTAGTACATGCTAGGTACAATTCTATTATGAGGATTACTGGAGGAGCGTATGGTGTTTTTGTTAAGTGATGTGATATGAAAGCATCGGACCTCGTTGAGTTGCACGTAAGAACTGTTTATTTCAAGAAAATGTGACCCTTTATATAGTGGTCCTAATCCTAGTTTTTCGGGTGTATTACCCAATATACATGCGTGGCCGTCCCACACATGGACTCTAGATGCACCTGGGTGCGTAAGCTTATTCTATCTTTTTCCCTGTCGGTCATATGTCCCGTAAGGGATCAATTGATGCATCGAAATTTCTCCGGTGTTCTATCGACACCGTCGCCTCCTCTTGGGCTGGCTTGCATTGTTCTAAGAATAAGATGCGCCGTCCGTGTTTCTATCTTTGTTTCGGCTCCTGACTCTCGCCCATGCTACGTGATGTACATTTATGTCCTTAATATAATCAGTGCTTTCTTTGCTCATTTTCTGTACACTGTGGTCCTAGCGTAGCTTGGTTTTATTATGTTATTGTTTCGTGGAAGGCATATTGAGTCTAGTTTGATTTCGGGAAATATCCCGGCTATTTTCCTTGGTATCACCAAGGCAGCCTTTCCCGAGGTAATTAACTCTTATGTTTATTGATCCGGTCTTTGTGCCACAACGGCTTCACCTTTTGGGATCTGTTTGTCAGCTATTGCCGAACGTACCGAGTCTAATCGAATTGTATATTTTGCCCTTCCCACGCAACTCGTCATTCTTTTCCTCCGAGATCTATATGCCCTTTTGGTCGCCCCGGACTGGAACGACACACAGTGCACTCGAATGAGAGAAGAAAGTCATTTATCATTTCCTTTATTGCACAGGTGCATAGGTTTGAGTCGGAGCTACGGCGGTGTGATTGTCGTAAAGCTAAGGAGAAGCGACGGATTTCGTCACCGTTCTGTGCTGCAGCGGCGCGTATGCCTCTAGTAGGCTGGGTGTATAGAGCGGGCTGCAGTCTTTACTCCGTTCTATCATGATCGTTTTATTGGCTAGATGTAAGCGTTATTAGATTTTACTGGTTGTCTGTTCATTTTCGTATTTATTTGGTTCTCCCTTTGGTGAACCTTTTTAGAATGAGTTTTCTGGCTGACATTTGCCTTATTTTCCTTTTCATCCTGACGGGAGCAATGACCGATCGTGGGAATCTTTGTGTGTTTTATTTTATTTGCAAATTCGTTATGTTGCGTTCGTTACAATGATGGATGGATAAAGAATGGACAATATTTTCCCTGTCCGTGTTTGACGTCATTTCCTCGATGAACATTCTGGCATTCGGAAATAAACATTATTGTTATGCCTGGTCACGCTGTGATCGTTCCAGGTTCCTCTCTAGCTCATCAAAAATTACAACTTCTATATTTGCCCATTCTTTTGGCAAATAGGGCATAGCGGAGCCACCCACACACAAAGGATAATGATTATTAATATTAAAAAAACCATTGCCAAAATTGAAAAGTTGCATTGGTTCTTTTTCGTAGAATGCGGTTTGCTTTCAAAACAAAAACCTTCCAACCGTCAATTCCAAAAATTGCCTGCTCTGTACATTTAAAGGTGAAATTTTCAGAATAAATTGTAGAACTGTCAAATCAAAACCATGGCATCGTTGAAAACGAAACCAAATTATGTTGATTCCAAAATGAACTTTCGTCTAGAAAGTGTTGTGCAATAAGAAATAAAAATAAGCTTCTTGGATTGAAATAAAAATAAAAGTTTAAATATAAAAGGATTTATTTTCCAGATTAATTGTAGAATTAATGGCATTGTTTGAAAATGGAGCAAATAATTGTATTGGCAACATGAACTTTCGTGATGTTTTCCATCACGAGAGGTCCATGTTGAACATTGTCATCAAATACACCTGAACAACATCTGCTGCCTGGTCTGCCTGCCGTTTGTCATCGCTTATGGTAGCGCTGCAAATAAAAAATGGGATGATTAATTTAACTAAAGATTACCATTCATGTAGTACATACCCATCCTTCAGACAGAGATTGTTGCTATTATCCGGCCTAAGGAAAGCATCGTCATTGAAAACCTCTATACCGCCTTAATCCAGTTGAAACTGTCCACCACTTGTTTGTTATGTAACAATGTGATCGGGGGGAAAATTCCATGGAAACGATAAAGACTACGAGGACGATGACATGCTTTGTGTTGGTGGATTTGACAGTTCTACAATTTTCATGGTAAAAGAACATACTTTTAAAATTACACACTGAACCGAAAAAATACACTTTCAAATCAAAAACATAATTTTTGTAGTAGATAATTTTACTTTCAATTTAATGAAAAACAACCACTTTTTAGAAGTAAAGTGCAAAACTTTTATTAAAACAATATTCCTTTTTTGTGTGCAGAACTTTCCACATACTTAAGAAAAAACTTTGATTTCAATGTTTTTCAGTCCTCAATACTGTTGGTAAAAGAAAGTTATTGTGAGATAAAGTTATGGTTTTATCTTAAATACACTTAATTGAAGCAAAATTCAGTATATTTTTCTCATAAATACGCGTGCGTGTTGTTCAGCATCATTGTAGAACAGCTTGAGGTGCCGGTTATGGGATGGGGAAGTACTTGATACCTTTTTTGCACATGATATTGGCGAGATCAAGGAGGCACATCACTCCTCTGCTTAGAAACCATACTTCAGCTGTGTTTCATGCGTATGTTTCTCAATTAATTTACTTTAACAGAGCTCCAGCTGCTGATTCTTCATGAAAGTTTTCGTGAATTACTCGCATGTCCTTCCAATCTCTCGAATCCTCTCGATGATTAGCCTAGCCAGCGACTGTTTGCAGACGTTCTGCTTTTCATAAATATTTAGGATATGGAGGTTGATGGTTCCATATCCCACCTCCAATTTGTTGCAAAAAAATGCCTTTATTTGAAGCTACTTATTGATTTAATCACTAACCTTATTCTTTGTTTCATTGAGAATTTCGCCTCAACAAACAGAATTATTAAAAGTTCACTCATATTCATTTGTCAATCCAAAACTTCTATCCGTTGCGTGACGAAACAAACAAATCAAAACAACAACATTACAATTTACAACGTCAATTTTTCAGGACTGCTAGGTTATATCTTCGAGAAGTACATATGTCAAAATTGTGCCACAAAGTGCCACACATGTTCCGTTATGGCGTAAGGTTTTCTACTATTGCGTGCCTAGCACACTGTTCTAAGCGACTCACCCCTCAGACAGCTCCCATAAGTTTTTTGTGAAAATCTTACAAATTCCAATTTTTATTTTTCGTTCTTTCCAGCTGGATATTGCTGCAAAAACTTCTTTTCGATTCTTTACTTTTCCGTTTTAGTAAACGGAATTTAACATGGTTTTGGGATAGAAAAAGAAATTTCTTTCGAACACGATACCGACCTTTTAGGTGGATACTGCTGCAGAAATTTCTGTTCGATTCTTTATACATACTTTTCATTTGCCACATAAACTTCATTTGTGCTCTCAGAGGGTTCTTTTTATGTGTGAACAAATGAATATTATGTGGAATTTTACTTGGGTTTTCGCCAATAAATATGTGTGGATTTTTACTCGATTAGTGCATCGTTATGCGATTCCACCGCACTTCCTCCGACGTTAGGTTTAAGGCTCAGATAAAAAAACGATTTTTGGATTTTCCAGCGTTCAACCTGGCGTTCAACCAACAATCAATATGCAACTGATAGCGATTTGAAATTGGTTCGCTGTTGTAGAGCCCCTTGGTCCGAATTACACCTTGAAGTCAGCACCTTGCTGTACATATTTGCGCCTTTGTTTTGATTTGCTGTGTTATTTTGACAGAATATTTGAGAGTGTCTTCGTGTGAGTTCATTATTAGGGGCGCATTACTAAGCTTCGGACCGAGCTTGGGACCGATGCGCTAGTACTGACTGAGCCGAAAAAAAACCCTATTTGTTCGGGACCTACTGGTCTTATGCCTGGTACAGACATACAACGCTGACCGTTGTACGATCTGTCAAATACTTTAATCCAGTACCGAAAAATACGTACTAGACTAAAGCAGTACAACGCTGTACGTTGTATGTCTGTCCCAGGCATTATACCTGGGACAGACATACAACGTACAGCGTTATGAACTGTCAAATACTTTAATCCAGTACAGAAAACACGTACTAGACTAAAGGACTACAACGCTGTACGTTGACGTCTGTACCAGGTATTAGAGTTAGTCTATGGTACAAAACTGTACGTTGCAAGGTGTGAGTCGCTCAGCACAATATCTCGTGTGCCCATTGTTTTTAGTGTGCCTCTAAGCATTACGATGAGTCCTGATGTTTCGATCGTTGTGCAAATATGTGCCCATGTGTGCCACGGTAATTTGACAGTTCAATCGTTATGTTTTGGTAACGCATGGTAACCCGGTGATTGATTTGCTTTGCTTTGCCAAACTTTTGATAACAACTTTCAGTGATGGTAGATAACTAATGGAGCTCAAGATGCTAATTCAGCGATGATTCTCGAATAATAGAGATACACAACGTGTATGTCTAAGATCAATGTGAATCATCGGTGCCGGTTCCAAGCCCGGGTAAAGGAGGAGGATATATGTGGTGATGACCGTAGCCACACGAATGCCTAATACGGTCTACCCAGAATCTATGGATGCATGGCTGGGGTGGTGAAACAATTACTCAGTCGCGAACGGAACCTGTGGGGAACCAGGGCAAACCCCACAGTATCGGATCCCTTGCTGCGCTAATGCAGGGCTCTGGCGCAGTCGATCTTTACTTCCCGTGCTACTCGTGAGATTTCATATGAGCAACAACAATACTTAATTAACAAAAGGTACCGACTGCCTCTCTCAGCCGGAAAAGATGGATACAGACCAGGGAGACTCTCTGGAGCAAATCGAAGCCCAGTTAGACAACAAATCACTATCCAGTGTCCACCTGTCCATCAATCACACCAAAAAACTCCGAGATAGAAGATAGTGGCGAAGACGATGGAGTAAACGTCACTATCAAATCAGCTGCGGCTAAAACATGCGAACCTCAGAACCCAGACCGGGTTAAGCTGAGTGGAGCCGAAAAAATGCGTTTAAGAAAGCTGTTGGATCAAGGCTACGGCAAGAAGGAGGCCTATCGCCTTGCTCAAAAACCAAGTGAGACTTCGCAGCCAGAATCAGCGAAAAGGCCCAGAGGGTGGATTTAGGGGGGAAGGTAAACCACACCCAAAAAAACGAAGAAGACATTCATACCGACGGGCAGGCTACACAAGGCCGGCAGCAAGCCTTCCAACGTTACTTCGGTGAACAGCCGACTACACATAGACAACCAAGGGTCCGGGAATAAAAATGTCCTGGATAAACTCAAGAAGGCTGGACACCCTGATCCGATCCACAAAGAAAGGGGGACAAAGGCCCCGGGAAGCGGAGGTGAGCGTACTCAACCCAGGAAACCGAAAGTCCAGGGCAAAAAGGAAGAAAAATCGCACTGCACTACTCAAAAATCGCTTTACACGGAAGTTATGAGCCAAGTACGGATAGGAATAATTCCAAAGGACTACCCAACGACAACTCTAACAACACAACAACTGATTTTGGTCCAAGACACCATTATCAGTAAAGTAGTTGAGAAGCGGGGTACAGCAGTAAAACCGACCTTCAGAGGCTGCACAATAAAACAGCTATCCTGGTAATCAACTGACTGGTTAAAGAACATAACTCCCAGCATGCAAGTGTGCGAGGGAGAGCTCTTAGCGGTTGATGAAAAGGATATTCCTAGATCGGAAATCATGGTAGCCTACCTGCCAAAAAGCGCCACGAAATCCGATGAGGAGATAATGGCATTCATAGAGACCCAGAACGACCTGAGTACGGACTCTTGGAGAGTTCTCCAGAGAACTATCCCCAATGGGAACGACATCAAACTGGTTCTCACGATGAACGATGAGTCCATGCAGAAGGTGATACGGTAGGGATTCAGGATCAACTACTTGTATCACACTGCCAAACTACGTCGGGTAAAGAAAAGCAGGACCGACCAGCGCGACAGTAATACTGGCGACAGAAAGGAGCACGCGAGAACGGTGGAGACGGAAGTTGCTGGTATGGCACCTGTAAAAATCCCAGAGAATACGCAAATGGGCCCTTCTGTAGATCAGGAGCAACAAGGCCTTAGCAGCCACCGAAAAGCACGAAGTCCACTACAAAACGCGCGCGGGAGTACTGACCAGGGGCTTGGGTTGCCACAAACCCTTTGTGTCCAGGAAACAAGCACTTAATTCTTCAAAGTTAGGCTGTCCCAGCTCTTCAGCCCTTTAACTAGGGTTCAAACGACGCACTTGAAGCCAAATAGCCACCTAGATAGCCACTGACTAAAACTCCAACACCACTGCACCACCGAAAGCAACAAAGTCCCTATCCACCAGGGGAATTGTGATATTTCACACACGGAAAGGATAGGAATAGAATGTGGAGTATAGAAACGAAGATGTGATCGTTGCACGATCGATGATCTCGAATGTTGGAATAGGATGTTGTGTGGCTGCTACGGTAGTTGTTCACGGTGTATCTTCAACAAGGCAGGCAGGCAGTGGTGGATGTGACGGTTGTGGGATTGAGAACATACTTAATCTCTTTTTTGCGCATGACATTGGCAGGATCCAGGAAGCACATCACTTCTCTCAGCCATGATCCACATGACCTCTTCAATCTCTCGGATCGTCTCGGTGGTTAGCTGTGACAGTGGCAGGCTGCAGAGGATTTCCTATTTGAAATTATTTCGACGACTTATTAATTTAATCACTTACCTCATCCATTGTTCCACTCAAGATTTTGCCTCAACAAACAGGAAACTCTAAAGATCACTTATAAAAGATTATTTCTAAAACTTTTGTGTTGTGTAGCAAAACAAATAAATCCAAACAACACCACAAAAACATACAAGGTCAATTTTCCAGGACTGCTAGATTATATCTTCAAAAGATACAAATGTCAAAAGTGTGCCGCAGAGTGCCACACATGTTCCGTTATGGTGTAAAATTTTCACCAACGGTGTGCCTGGCACACTGTTCTTTGCGACTTACCCCTTGGTACGTTGTATGTCTGTTCCAGGCATTATGCTGATGCGTTAATGGAGGCAACCATTACCTCAACATTTGGAATTGATGCAATTATGAATCTGTACTAGATATCGAAAATTCAACCACATCAGTTTGTGTGCACAAAGCATGCTTACTTGCTGTGAGTTTAATTCGGTCTTCATTCACTAACAATCGAGATTTATCAATTTGAAATAGCAAGGTAAGTTTGCGAGAGAGAGATAAAAGATAGGAAAAAAAATGGAGCAGCACCTTACCGCGTAAACATAAATTTAAGTAGTTTAAACTCAAATTTTCAGTTCTTTTCATTTTCCGTGTACTATACAAAAACTGACAGCGCAACTCATCAAAGGCAAATAGTTGAATTTAACAATACAGCTATTCTTATTTTCCCGCGTTCTTCTCAGTTTTCTCAACAATCCTTATGTTGATGCAGCATGACTTTTCCGATCGTTAGTTGTGAACATTGAATTTTTATCCGTTTTTGTCTTACGCGATTTCCGCCGAGCAAGTCGTTCATATTTTTACTCGGTTTTCTTTGTTCAACTGTTTTTAGTACTTTTATTTGTGATATTTTTTATAACGATATAGCGATAGAACCACGGAAAAAACATGGAGCTGATTCCAAGCAAGTTTATGCAACAACGTTTCGAGCGTGAGTATCTAGTAGTTGATAGGGTTTAGAGAGCTGAATATTTGAAGAGCGTTTCAGGTCAAAAACACGAAATCGAGTCTTTCGTGGTGCGGATTTACAGGCATAATCTTATCAAGGACGGTGGTATCATTAAGAAAAAGCTGCGAGAAAAGCTGCTCGAGGATATTCGGCTACGTCGAATTACCAGAGTTAAAATCGATGAACTAGGTTGGGTGTTGATGAACCATGGTTTGATTACCCGCAACGGGTTAACGAAGAAGGAATCACACCAACAACAACCAACACCCAAGCAACAACAATTCAAATTCAACATGGAACGCCTACGGGATCTACTGGAGAACTACGAGCAACGCCTTAACGATGGTAATGACCAAGAAGCTTTTGTGGATGTTGATCCTTAGCAAACTATATTTATTTCAGAGCATAACGATAAGAACCAGAACAAGCTAGCGATCCTTCAGCAAAATACCATTCAGAACAATAAAGCTCTGAAAGAGATTAGCGCTATGGTGGAAGCAAATGTTCCCCTAGCAGAAATCCGGCACATAACGACCATAGAACGATTGTTGAGATATAATCTTGAACCATCGTCTCGAAATTGTTTCGTTTGTCGGCTTAGTTTTTCATCACCTGAACAAAACACAGCCCACTTTGAATCGGTTCACGAGAATAATTTTAAGATAACGCTTGCAAATGATTGCTTACGTGCGGAACAAAAGCTGAAAATAATTCAGCACTATGACGTACTGAGTCCGGTAACGCGGTTTACTCTGTGCAATGCGAGCCACGCGGCCATGCACATTGATTGCGTGTATCTGTATCATACGACGAAACAACTGATGCCGGTCAATCGCTACGTTTGGCCTATTACTATAAACTCGGGTGATAGCTTTAAGTTTTCAATAACAACCGGCATGTTCTTGGTCACCGAACATGACTACACAATTTTAGTGCAATTTAATCGTATCTTGGAGTACGTTGAACAGTATCATTTTCGGGTGTTTAAGGCACCTGTTGAGCTACGGTTGACGCAAGATCCGATGACGTTGACAAAATTGAAGGATTATTTTCCGCCGAAGGACCTAGTGAGTGTTTTCAGAAACAAATTCCAAATGGTAGATTCGTATTCATACAACGAACGAAGGCTGTGTGCAAAAATTCAGTAATATGCACAAAAATTGGATTTGGTAAGTTCAAAAATGACTCCACCTATTTCGTTTCAGGTCATTCTTGAATACCGACGAAGCAAGTCGATTCACGGCCAATAATTATATCGAAATACTACAACTCATGAACAACATTGAAGATTACAACGTGCAGTATGAGTTGTCCCGGTACGACATGCAAGATGTCAAGTTGACCTCGTGTGGTACCAAAAGATTTTACAGTCTTCGGGTATGATTGAACGAATTGGTTGATAAATATCTAGCTAACTAATGATCACGGAGTTTGTTTTTACAGCTAAACCAGTTCAAAACAGCTCCGAAATCGCTGGTCGAAGGAGATTACGTCGAGTTGACATACACGCGGCCTAACAAATCAACCAAAATCGTAGTCGGTATTGTTTCGCAGACTTGCAATAATCAGGTTCTTTTCGAAACTGAAGAACCACTTCAGTATGACATCAAGTGGCGTATGCAGTTTAAGCCTAACCGAATTCCCATTCGAATGGAGTACCAAGCACTGGAGATCGTCAAACAACAAGAACTTAGTTCTTTCTTTTTCCCAGTAAGGCAGAACAAAAGTCTAAACAGTTTGACAGGTAAGATCACTTAATTTAAGCAATGTTCTGCAATCGAACTCCAAAGCACCCGTTTCAGTAATCAATTCGAGTGGTTCAACCGCAACTTGGCAAGCAACGAGGAGCAGAAAACGGCTGTAATGAATATGGTCAACGAAACGGCAAGACCTTCACCGTTCATTCTGTTCGGGCCACCTGGAACGGGAAAAACATCGACTTTGGTCGAAACTATAGCCCAAATCTGGAAACTTAAACCTGACGTACACGTCCTTGTAACTGCGTCGTCGAATTTCGCTTGCAACGAACTTACCGAACGCCTGCTAAATGTCGTTCCCAAGGAACAAATCTTGCGATTTTCTCTAAACAATCTGAACGTACGATGGCCGATATACCCTATAGGCTGATCGAGTGCTCAAATCTCAACACCGGCTCATACAGACTGCCCTCCTATGAAGAATTGTACGGAAAGCGTATTGTCATATGCACGCTGATTTCCGCCGGCAAGCTAGTTCAGGCTCGCATCCGACCAAGACATTTTGGCTACGTATTTATCGACGAGTGTGGCAGTGCCACGGAAGCATCTGCTCTGGTGCCTATCGCAGGCATCATAAGCACCAACAAAAGTCTCAATGGATCAATTGTACTCTCTGGTGACCCAAAACAATTGGGTCCGGTAATTCGTTCGGAATTTGCTGCTAATATGGGCTTACGTCTCTCGATGCTTGAACGAATGATGAATCTTCCATTGTATAGGAAAGATCCCAAAACCAACTGTTACAACACCAACATCATAATTAAACTCTTGCAGAACTATCGGTCCCATGAAGCTATTTTGCGATTCTCAATGTAATGTTCTATCAAGATGAACTGCAACCCTGTGCCTCTCCGGACGACGTCAATTGGGCTCTTGATTGGTTTGAGCTGCCATCGCCTCAGTTTCCCATAATTTTCGAGTCGACCATGGGCAAGCTGTCTCGCGAACAGGACTCTACAAGCTACTTTAACCAAAAAGAAATCGAATTAGTTGAATTCTATACCCGGAAGATTCTTTGCAATGGAATAAACGAACTGGACATCCCGCAGCAAAGCATCGGCGTCATCAGTCCGTATAAGAAGCAGTGCATCAAGTTGAAACAAATGTGTCAACGCCATGGGTGGAACGACATCGATGTCGGGTCAGTGGAAACTTTCCAGGGCCGCGAAAAGCCAATCATGATTCTGACCACAGTTCGGTCCGGTACCAATGGGGTCGGTTTTTAAACAATGTGAAACGCTTGAACGTAGCACTGACCCGGGCCAAGGCACTGCTCATTGTTATCGGGAATCCTGAAACCCTGCAGCAGGACGCTAATTGGTTCGAGTTCATTCGGTACTGTCACGTGGCGGGTGCCATTCGGGGAGTGAAATTTGAGCTGGACGAAAAGCAACAACTTGTGCAGGAATTCGCCATCAAAGATTGCTATGTCGAGCAGACTCCAGAGAATTTTGATATTATTGCTGAAACTATGGCTGCGCTGAAGTTGTAAGTTTGCGTTATTTTCGAAGAAACAATGAAGCAGCTTTTTGCTTTTGTGATCGATTTAAGTTTCTTTTTCGTTTTGTATCGATACTTTTAAAGCGGTGAATAAATTTTCGTTGTTTGTATTTCAAATCTACGGACCATCATTACTAACAGGATCCTAGAAAGTGTGAGCTGTTTAGTGGAATAACTGTAACTAGAAATGAGAAGAGAAATTAGTATCTCCATTTAATTCCAACTTCCTTCATTGCTTATCTTGGCAGATACACGTATTTCGTCTACCATGTGCAGACTTCTTCAGTGTCGTGTACAAATAACTCGACTGAAAGAAAACCTTCGCCGCCGTAACTTTTGAATGATAAGTTGTATTAAAAAACATTGTAGGGCAAAACTGTGCGCTTTAACGTTCTCTATATTTTGTTCGCAGATCACTTTTTCTCAAAATGAGAAACAAAAGAGATATTATAAAAACACTCAGTTTTTAGAGACACCCGGATTTAAAGCAGAAAAATAGATCTATAATGGTCGGATGAAGAGCTAGAGAGATGATGTCTTAAGCATATATCCCTACAAACTTGCCTTTGACATCATCCTTCTATTGTGTTTCGTTCAAAAGTTAGCAACAACGCCGCCCTAGCGGTAAAGTTTGGAACTACAAAATTATCACCGCAAGATGGACAACTTGTTTAGGTACAACTTTGTAGAAGACACCATGATTCGGAAATGTAACCCATAGGAGTTATTAATTTCGCCGTGAAAAAAGACTTCCGATCACTGTGAGTCGCTGGTATTAGTAGGTCCCAAATGCCGCCTATGTGTGATTGAACACCCACTTCATATTCGCCTTAGTGAACGCCCTAGCTAGTTGACAATCGATGCTATCCAGCTCCTTCAGTTCATTACTGCAGCCGACGCAGTTCATACCTCTATCGCTTCAGATTTCGACGGGTGCACCTCTGCGTCCAATGAAACGCCTGATCAATAATCCGAGCCGGGGTTCGGAGGAGTTTGATAGTTCGGATGATGAACCTCCTATCCTACAACCTTTTCCCCATTTACCATGAATGGAGACAGAAGAAGCTTCGGAGCCAATTTCAACTGAAGCGACTTCTGGTACATCCTTCTCCGAGCTTCCCCGCCGGAAAGCTTATCCAGCCGGATCTTTTCTGGTTTTTCTTCGGTCCTTTTCTGGTTTTTCTTCGGCCCAAAAGTAAACCGTTGAATAAAATCCAAATAGAAAAAGATCTGGCAAAGTTATATCGGTCCATTCAGGAAATAACCTCTCCCAATCATTGTAATCCTCGACCAAGCCGCGAGTTTTTCGGCTTGCCAAAATTAACCTAGTTAGTAAGTTATTGTTGTAAAAATGAAAAAGAACGCGGCTCCGTTATGCCTACGGCGCTTGAGCCTCACAAATAAACAAGTAAACAAATAAACAAATAAAGAAAGAAGATTGATGATGATTTTCAAGATTTCTTTGCAATGGAGGGCGATGCAATAAAATGTAGTAAGATCAGGGCTGGTAGCGGATTTATGGATAAATAATACTGACTTTATTGACTAAAATAATAAAAATAGTGACCAAATAGTGACTAAAAAGTGATTTCCAAATTTTAGTATTTTTTTAAATTTATTATAAATTTGCTGTCTAAGCACAGTAAAAATGAACTAAGTATTCACCCCCGTTTGCAAAAATGAATAATCTTGCAGCGCAGTATGACTTTTTGGGTTTAAAAAAAAACAAAGAAGCCTGTAATCAAGCAAATTTTTTCTCTCCAGGGCCTCCTGCACTTGGTCCGCAGCTCGTTTTTGCAAAGACAGGTCTATACGCACGGTTAAAACGCGGCTGAAAGCATGGCTTGTGCTAGATTTACTTCTGACGTATCTTGCTTCTCAATTCCTTTTTGAGCCGTTGTCATGGTTATAATGCCAAGGTTATAATATGTCTTCAAACATATTGAATGGAACTTTTGGAAGGTCAACAGTTATTATTTGATAGCTTTATGATGTTATAGGTCATCCAAACTGTCCATGAGTTCAGAACTTAAGATCTACAGTAGTAACTACAGTAGTTTGGACTATACACAGTTACGCTACGTATTCAACCATATTCAGTAAATATTTTCGAACGTAAAAAACATCATGAGGTAAACGGGGATAATGTAGGTCATCCAAACTGTCCTTGAGTTCATATCATATGATCTACAGTTGTAACAGTAGATGTTTAAAGTGTGCAAATATGTATGTAACAATAATGATTGAATAGCGTGGAAGGCCAGAATACATAATGCGACAACCTGGGGTATCTTAGGTATACCAAACTGTCCTTAAGTTCAAAACATAAAATCTACAGTTATAACAGTAGTTTTTTCAGCTATATATTGTGACCATCTGTACTCAAACATATTCAATGAACCTTTAGGAAGGTCAACAGTCATTATTTTATAAGTTTGAGATCCTCTAGGTCATCCAAACCGTCCTGGAGTTCAGAACTTGAAATCTACGATAGTAACAGTAGTTTTTTGGGCTCCACAAAGTTGCGTCACGGATTCAAGTGTATTCAGTGAATATTTTCGAATTTTTAATACACAATAAGAGAATCTTTGGATGGTCTAGGTCATCCAAACTGTCTTGGCATTCAGAACTTAAGATTTACAGTTATAACAGTAAATTTGAGGCAATACAAAGTTACAACAAATATTCAAACATATTCAATTGATATTCTTCAAGACAAAACAGATTATGAAGCAGTGTGACATGTTCCAGTTCATCCAAACTATCCTTAAGATCAGAACATATGACCTACTACAGTTGTAACAAAAGCTTGCTGGGTTTTTGCAAAGCTTCGACATGTATTGAAACATATCCATTACATATTTTGAAAGAACAACAGACAGTTCTAGGTTATCCCAACTATCCTGGAATTCAAAACATAAAATCTACATCCAGCTGTAGATTTTAAGTTTTGAATTGTAAATTTTTTAAAGGTCATCAAATAATGAGATATCTTGGGATATTCTGGGGCATCAAAACTGCGCTTGAGTTCAGAATTTAGGATCTATAGTCGTAAAGTTAGCTTTATAATGTATGAAAAGTTACGATATGCATTCAAACACATTCAATGAAGCTTCTTTTAGCTCACCAGTCACTATCAAATTATCTCGGGATGTTCAGGTTTATTAAAACTGACCTTGAGTTCAGAACTTAAGATATACGGTAGTAAGCGTAGCTTTTTGGGCTATACAAAGCTACGATAAATATTCATAAACATATTGAATTTTGAATTAATATTCTGAAACATCCACAGACATCATAGGATAACCTTGTTAGTTTCAGGTCATTCAAACTGTGCTTCCAATCTTAAGGTCTACAATCGTAACAATAACTTTATGGGCTATACAAAGTTAAGTTAGATTAAGTTAAGTTAAGATTGTGTCCTAATGTAAATTGGTCTTCCAGGACATTCCGGCGGGACAGCGTTTGCCAGGGCATCTAGATTTTTGGTGTATATTTCTCGACATTATATAGTGCGACCAGATCGCATAATTTGGTTGCCTATTGGACAATAGGTACAAGTGGTTTTTTTTTTAACTTTTTACAATCAGCGGTACAAAAATAGTGACTTTATGGCCATTTTCCAAAAAATAGTGACTTAAGCGACTTTTGGATGCAAATAGTGACTTTTTAGTGACTAGGCACAAAATAGTGACCAAGTCACTAAAAAGTGACCTGCTACCAGCCCTGTGAGATGCAAATAGGTTTTTCGAAAGATTGATTCACTAGCGTAAGTTTTTTCGCTCATTGGGATTGGGATTTAGATACGCCTGTACGATAGTGAAAGAGTATTTACAACAATTACAATTTTTTTGCTTATATGTTGAAACTTAGCTGAGGCTATTACATAACAATAACATATGTTACCAATATATCTTGAACATCTTCTTAGGGCCTCGGTTTGCGCACTGTCTACCAAGCCGGAGGCGGCGGGTTTGATTACCAACCGGTCTAGGAATTTTTGGATAATTTCTCGACTTTCCTGGACATAGAGTATAATTGTGCCTGCCGCGCAATATACAAATGCTTTGGTGTTGCATTAGAAAACTATCAATTAATAACTGTGGAAGTGCAATTAGGACACTAATAGCATAGACTAACTATAAAACCAGTTACTGCCGTTCTACGCATAATTGTCCCATATTGCTTTTTGAAGATTTTCATTTTTCTTAGTAAAACGGTCTATTTTCACGTACATTTACAGCAAACACAAACAAAAAAATATAAGTTATTCGAAAACTTCTCGAAAAAATACCAAGTCTGTTTGTCCCATTGTGAAATTCTACGCATAATTGTCCCACTAGCGAAGTATCCAATAGCAATGTATTTTACTTCAATTTTCACAAGCGTATTGTTCAGAATTATATAAAACTAGATGCTTAAGGACTAAAAATCGATGTGAGTGGAAAGCGGGAGGGGGCAGAGTGTCTCCGTTCAAAAAAGTAAGGATGAGATTTCTAACAGTGGGTTCACAAATATAGGTTACTTTAATTTGCACACAATTATGGGCACTTCCATTTTATTTGCACAGTGAACGGATTGACCAACAATGGTTACTAACTGACAAAATTATTGTGGGGTTAAAAAAAAAAACGACGTTTTTCAAAAAAACAAAAAGAAATTTTATTTAATTCCAAATACATAAACATAGCTCATAGAAAAAAACATGGTTATTGCTCAGTTCGTTTCATTGTAGGCAGGTTCTCAATGAATTTGAATTTTTGTTCTGGAACATCTTTATACTGCTTTGACAGCAACGCCTTCTTTTACCGTTGATCCCTCAAGGAGAATTCTACCTTGAGACGTGTTGATTCATCGTGAAGGTCTTATTTGCGATTATTTTTAGTTGCTTCTTTTAGAAGTTGTTTAAATAAATCATGTGTTGACGTCAACGGAATTAGTGTATTCTATGTAGTAACGCCATTTTTCGATTTTGATGTTTCAGATACTTTCAATGTACGGTCGCGAGTGAATCTAGTTCAGTGTGTATTGACTAACTGTGAATTTCGTTCGAGTTCATTATTCGCCGCTTTTTGTTTCTTGGCAAAATTCTCCTCCTGGATTTCTTATTTTGCTTTATTTCTTGGGTTTCGTAAAAGCTTCCATCAGAATCGTTACGTATTTCTAAAGATTTCGCTGGGAAGCTTTTTGCATTCGGTGCTCGGCACTTACTCGAGCTGCTGAATCGCTCTCCCGATCCGTCAATGAGATAGAACCCGTAAAAATCGCCATAACTATCATCACTTTCGTATGCAACACGGCTAACGCATCCATTTCCGATTTCGAATAAAACTTTCTCGGCATAACAGTCCCACCGATCATTTTTCGTTAAAAGTAACATAAATTGAATCTACAAACGAAAAAAAATGATAGGATTCATTGAATATGGTGGTTTCCAACGTTATTTTGGACATAAAAGCATTATTTATTACGCCTACACTTTCCCGATAACAAAAATATGTTTTAACTATAATTGCATTTTGCTCAGTTGTATATTTTTCAATATGGGACACTTATGCGTAGAACGGCAGAGTAGGTCCCATACAAAACCGATTTTTTTCTTGGCTCAGTCAGTACTAGCACATCGGTCCCAAGCTTAATAATGCGTCCCTAATAATGAACTCACACGAACACACTCTCAAATATTCTGTCAAAATAACACAGCAAATCAAAACAAAGGCGCAAATATGTACAAAAAGGTGATGGCATCAAGGTGTATTTCGGACCAAGGGGTTCTACAACAGTGAACCAATTTCAAATCGCTAGTTGCTCATTGATTGTTGCTAATAGTACGTTCACACTACAGCTTATATTACGTGGATTACGTGATATAGATTATCTTGATATCAAATGACATGTGCATTATTTCCAGCAAAAACGAGATGTATAGTTGCTGATATCAAGATACTCTATATCACGTAATATAAGCAGTAGTGCGAACGTACTATAAGTTGAGAAGGTTGAGAAGCAGGCAAAAACTCGTATGAAAAGAGTCAAAAGCCAGGAAGAAGAAGAACAATATATCTTACATTATATGCATCGTATATAATTTTGCCAGCTTTTATGCTGTCTATCTTATTTTTGATAGATTGTTACATTTGACAAAAATACTGTCCAGTAGCTTTAGTCCATTGTGCAAAGAGTACGTTAAAAAAAATCAGCTAGGCTAAATTGCCTGTACACTCCCGCATAACGAAAAACAATTTGCTATATAGTCGAAACTGTATTTCAAATATAAGATATATTATCACATTTTATGTTATTGTTATCGAATAGTTTAATCTCATTTTCACCATACGACCTCTACATTAACACATATTGTTATTGTTTGCCATATTGTCATTGAAAGGTTTATAATGGTCTGCACTCGGTCTGGATTATATACTAACTTTTTGACATAGAGTACAGCTAAAATTCTGTTCGTGAAAATTTTTTTATGGTAACCTAACTTAACCGCCTATTCAGCATATTGTTATTTGGCCTTTTACCATCTGATATATTGTTGAAACTATAGTGGAGATTGTAAGTTTATAGTTGTCAACTATAAGTGTAAATGACGTAACAATAATGGATGCGATCCGCAACAATAAGTTGAATAGTTCAGTAATGGTTTGTGATTATGCGGGCTGTTTTGATCTTTGGGTCTGCTGGGTCTACACTCCCGTGTCACTTTACTCAATTTTTGAGTACAATTGTATGTTATCTCTTTTTCTCTCACGGAAATGTTACTCAATTTTCGTTAAAAAGTGGATCAACTCAATTTTTGAGTAGATCCACTTTTAACGAAAATTTAGTAACATTTCCGTGAGAGAAAAAGAGATAGCATACAATTGTTCTCAAAAATTGTGTAAAGTGAAGCGGGAGTGTATGGTGCTAAGACCAACCGCACCTATAGACACTATTTGACAGTTGTTTTGGATACATCCATTGTGCCAGAATCTCGTTGTCCGGTCTATTACTTGAATGTCTATAACCGCACCAATACGGTAATATCGGTAAATTGTTAACCTGTTTGACAATTCGATACCGCACCGGTGGTTGGTAACCGGGTTGGAAAATGACAATTTGCTCGCTCGGTGAGCCGCCGGTTCGTAAATTTGACCCGACCCAACCAAAACGACCGTTGCTATTTGAAGAAAAATAAGCCAAACAAGTTGAAACGTTAAAATAACATCATCTTCATTTGGAAGACTTTCATTTCAATTTGAGTGTTTCCGTTTTGTTTTTTAAGTGTTATTTACTTATTTCCGGTTTATTGTGATATGTTGTGAAAAAATGAGTGCATCAAAACCCCGTGGAAGGAATTGGACCCAACAAGATAACAAAGTGCTTTGCCGGGCTTGACTGGATGATTCCCAAGATCCAATCTATGGGACAAACCAGAACGTCAAAAACCTGTACGGAAGAGTATTCAAACTATACACTGCTCGAAATATTTAGCGAAACAAAACCGGTGCGAGAATAAATTTGAGTCTTACTGTATTACCTTTTTATGAACGACCTGTGCGGAAGTGGATGGCTAAATAAAAATAGGAACGCTGTCAGTCATCAAAATATTACCCAGATACGAACCCACCGATGGGGATGGTCTAACAGGCTATGTTTTAGAAACTAAGATTTGAAAAATGATGCCTCCGTAAACTCTTAACTCTTCCGGGTGGCAGCACAGTACTTCTTCGCCCTATTCTCTGCTGTTTTTATGGGACTTTAACTAACACTCTAACCGCGGTCATTAAACAGCCCAGTACCGCCGTTATCACCGTTTCTTAAAGCATACTTAGCAAGCTGGAAATCTATGTTAATGCACTGCCATGCCACTTGTTCGGAATAAAGAGCCATATGTAAATATGTGTATAGGAAAATAACTTTATTTGATAGAATAGTTATGAATTAAAACAAAATACTTTCCAGCTTTTACAAAAAAGTTCAACAAAAACGACTCCTTATCACCGACTGTCATATCATTTGCTTCTCGCTTGTCATTTGGTAAATGGATAAATCTACTATTTTTTTATCAACGTCTCTTCTTAGCAAACGAAAATACTGCGCCAATGAAGTGAAAAACAAAAATCCTAAGCAAAATCGTCTTCCTCCACTGCAAAAGAAAACGATTGACCGGAAAGATCGATAAGCGGCGTCTTGAATTCAAATTCGGCACCGCGGTATCCTCGATTTTCCGCTATGTATCGCAACAAGCGATACCAATGGGGATCCCGCTGCAACGTGTTCGGATTGCCCACGATGATCATCAGAGCCCGGGCCCGAGTAATAGCCACATTGAGCCGCTTGCTGTTCGACAAAAAACCCACATGTTTGCAATCGGAGCGTACCGTGGATATGATGATGATGGGTTTCTCGCGACCTTGATATTGCTCTGCAGATCCAACCTCGACGTTTTCCCAGCCATAGTTGCGGCAGCCCTTTCTAAGATATTCAACCTATAAATGATACGAGAGTTTAAGCGCGAACATTCGATTTTTTTTTTCTAACGATTGCTAACCTGTTTTGCATACGGTGCAACGATACCGATATCTTCTTCGCGAACCAAATGATCGTTGATGCCATCGGTAAGGATCTTTTGAATATACTGCAGAACATGGCGGGATTCTTGTTTGTTGTATAAACTACAAGACTGACGGTCCCTTCGGGTGACACCGATAACAGAATGCATGATGATCGGGAATGTTGGATTTGGAAGGTAGTCCCAACCAATTGCCCAATCCGTAAGCTCATGTGAGGCTCGAGCTCGCAACTCACCTTCGTAGAACCATTGGTTCGAGTAGTGGATTATCGACGCATGCGAACGATAATTGTCCAGCAATTTGGTAATGACGTAAGGATTGTACTGACCTCGGTTGCGTTTGTAGATACCATGGGACATTAGACGTTCCAACATCGAGGTGGTCTGGACGGTTGGCTTTAGATATACAGTGCGAACGACTGGGCCGAGCTGTTTTGGATCGCCAGCTAAAATGATGCTGGCGTGGATCTGAGCATCTTCAGTGCCAACGCCAGCGATAGCTACCAAAGCCGACACCTCTTTGGCACTTCCGCACTCGTCAATGAAGATGTAGTCAAAGAACTTGGGATTTATACGAGCTTGTGCAAACCGTCCACAATTGGTCACGGTGCTGACGACAATACGGCTGCGATAAACGTGTTCATATGAAGGAATTTCGTAGATGCCCGTAGCCAAATTGGATATTTCCAAGACTTCGATGTCGAGGCCATCGAACTTGCGCTCACATGAACGGGAATAGAATCGAAAAATGTCATCTTCCGGAACAAATTGCTTCAGCCGTTTGGTAAGATCATCACAAGCAAAATTGGACGAGGCGGCCACCAAAACGTTTGCCTTCGGTTGATTCTGCCATATCTGTAGGACGGCTTCAACGATGGTCGACGTCTTACCGGTTCCCGGTGGACCAAAAAGGATGTACGGTGCTGGGAATGATGTCATATTAATTATGTTCCTGATCGCGGTTACCTGTTCCTGATTTGCGGAGATGGTTGACTGAAACCAATGGAACCTACCAGGTTATGAAACGCGTATTAAAGCTACCTAATTAGGTGAACTCAACATATTGAAAGATACTTACTCGGTTTGTCGAATTGTTTTTTTCTTGCTGGGCAATGATTTAGGAAACAGAAATTGCTCCAAATCGATCCTACTGATTAGGTTTAGAGCGTTGTATTCCAGTTTGTACTGTGTTCGATTCAGTGGAAATTCCACCCGGCAAGGTAGATGGAATCGAAAAGGCTGCTGCATGGTGACCACCATCTCCTCATTACTGATAGCGTCGATATATCCGTTGATGAACTCGTGATTTCTATTACGATTATGGTTGGCCTTCTGGACGGTAATTCTCACGTAGCCGTCCTGTTCTAGTAGCGTTGGAGAGACCTTAAACTGATCAATACTTATGGTGTAGCGCCTATATTGTTCCGTCGGCTTGACTGTAGCGTTGTAGATTGTATAGGTGGCAAAGATCGTCTGAAGATCGTAGTCCTCGATCATGTTAAGATGCCGGAGATGTTCTACGTAGTTGGTGGCGGTCAAACCTTGTTTGATGAACTTACTGTGTGTATGAGAATGGGGAAATTTTAAACCTTATGACCTTAATGGTACAAGGACTTACCTATGATTCTCTAGACAGATGTGCGTCAAGCGGTTGAAGGTGTTACTGTGCTCGAATTTATTCTTATAAAGTGCAATCAAATACGGCGGAATATGATGATACGGCAAAATATCCAACTTTAGGGGGGTGCTGCGAAAGAATATATTACTTGAGTATTATGCTCTGAGTTTACAAACATTTTCTAATTCACCCTTCGATCTTGGTGTTCTTCAACATTTGCACATGATACTGTTCGACTAGTTCGACCAGACTATCGGCAACGGTCGCCATAAGGACCACCGTATAAACATAGTTCGGAATACAGCTTCCAATTAGATGCTCCATTTCGTACTTAAATCCCGGGGTCATACGAACAGCGGCGCTAAGTGTAGGATCCAACCGTTGATTTCGGTTCAGTACGTAAAACGATCGCAGTATCAGCACTGCATTAGAATCGTTTTCGACTTGAATAATAATCTTCGAGTACTTCGGCAAATACTTGATCTCTATGCGAAAAGCATTGCGAGTAATCCGGTGATCCCCTAACTTCAAACAGTTGGTAAATTCTTTACCGTGTTTGTTGAAGTGATCTAGTCGGATTTGTTCCGAAGGAAAATTAAGACGACAAACGGCACAGCCCATCTCGTCGTACTCCATGAACTGCTCGGAAGGAGTGACGTACCGCCCGTAAGACATAACCCAGCGACATATGCAGCGGCGCATGTGGCCACCGGCGGCCCGGTGGCGTTCCTCACGGCCAACGATGTTCAACTCATTGCAGGATTTGCTCTTCTGGTTCGATCGCTTGGGTTTGTTTTTACCTTTTCCGCTGTACTTTGAATGATCTAGATGGTCCGCACTGGCACTGTGCTCCGGTGCTGAACGGCGACCTCGTCTTCTGCGCACCAATACTGCGAGAATGAATTATAGATAAATGGTTAGTTTTGAGCTTCGGCGATAATAACACTAATTTTGTAATAGATTTTCAAAAAATTAAGCACACACAATCAAAATTACTAACTCCACAGAGAACAGACGTTCATCTTCGATCTGCTACTTGTGTAAAACTTTAAACCGGCATTTCAAATGTATGTCGTTATGCTCCTGGTAGGCGGCGCTGTAGTTGTGCGATAACTGTCATGTCAATGTTTATCTATAAAAAGCCTAGCATATAACCTGAAAATTTTTGTTTGTTTTTCTCTGCACTTGCTTTTTATACCGGCTGCCCATATTAAATATTACACACGTTTTTCAAGAAAAGGTATATGGACATGAATGTCTGTTTTCTGTGCTAACTCTCCATACACAGAAAAAATTCTTGTAGTAAAAACTACCATTTCAACCGACTATGCCTATCTTTAAAACTACCATAAAATTTCAGTCCAATTTACTACGTTTATGGTAAAACCTTCAACATTTGTGGTATATTTGACAGACCTCATATTGATATCAACCGCACCATGGTTGATCTAATCGCAGGCATGGTAAAATCAAACGCATTTATTGTCAGCTGAAAATTGTTGGTGATTGCGCTTAATTTAACCCTCGAAATGGTAGTTTCTACTGCGACTTTTTTTTGCGTGTACATATATTGTACAAGGTGCGGCAGAAAATAATGCGATAATGGTCAAACTTGAGTATTGGGTTAATTCGTGTAGCTAGTGACTAATTTCTGTCGAAAGTGTATTTGTTTATGTTTACTTTCAAGTGCTGCATCCAAACATTCTATTTGTTTTATTGCAAATTCGTCAAAATGTTCGCGAAAGAAGTGATCACCAGTTTATTGCTCGTCCAGAAGAAGCCGAAAGAGATTGCCAAGGAGGTAGGGTGCTATTTGGGAACAGTGTACCGCATGAAATCGGTCCGCGCAAAAATTGCTTGCAACCAGGTACTTTCCATAAGAAAACCTGCAAAGGAAGCCAATATTTCGGAGAAATCCATGCGGAGAATCATCAAAGAAGACCTGCATGCATCTTCCAGAGCCATAGTGAAACGCCACTTGATTACGGACCGAGTCAAGGAACTACGAGTGACTCGTTCCAAGAGATTGCTTTCCTTGTTGAAGAAGGAAGACATGATAATCCTGTTCTCCGACGAAAAGCTTTTCAGCATCGATTGCACGGACCGGTTCATTTCACCGCAGAAAATGGAGAACGTTCCGGAAAAAGTGAAATTCAAATTTCAAACCAAACATCCGGCTGGTGTCATGATGTTGTGCTTGGTTTCGTCCAACGGTTTGTCGCCTGTTTTCATTGATGCTGGAGTTAAAATCAATTCCGAAGTGTATATCGGTATTTTAAAGGACCAAGTGCTTCCCTGGGTGAAGGCCAACTTCTCCGAGGACCAAAACGTTGTCCTACAGCAGGATGGAGCGCCGTGTCACACATCCAATCAAACCCAACAATGGTTGAACGATAACATGAAGTTTTGGCCGAAGTATTTGTAGCCCCCTAGCAGTCCAGATCTTAATCCGTTTGATTATTCGATTTAGGCATATGTTGAAGCATGAGTCTGCAAAATATTACATCCTAGTGTGAAAACCCTGTGTCAACCATAACACGCACATGGCAGTCTGGCTTCCGGCGTCGGTTAGAGAATGTTGTTAATAAAAATAGAGGACACATTGAATAAATGTGTTTAAAAGGACTTTATAAAGATACCTGCACTTGAAAATGTTGATATTATTGCTGGAATTAGTTGAAAATGGGATTTGAAAGAAATAGAACAAATTTTCGCATTATAATCTGGCGCACCCTGTACATATACAAAATACCACATTTTAACGCAATCAACTCGAGTAGCCCCCGCCGGTGGGTGTACCCTACTCCAACGGAGGATTCCCCGGCAGAGGAAGTTCTCCGAAACCGAAACCGTACCACGGTGAGCCATTTAGCTACCACATCTTAACGCAGTCGACTCAAGTCTGGCGCCAGGTTCGCTGATGCCCGACGACCCGAAACGACGCGTTCTACACAGCTAGTCCCTGGCAGTGGATCAAGCCTACTCCGACGGAGAGTTCCTCGGCGCAGAAATTGCTCCCGAACCGATCAGTCTTCATTCCACTTTATCCACTCGTATAGGGTGCCGAAGGCGTTCCGGCGATCCAGTTCGCTGGCGCCCCAACGACCCCAGACCACTTAGTGGTTGCTTTGCACTGGCTTGCAGCGGCTTTAGCCAGCGACGCTGGATCGTTGGTCACTTCGCTACTTCCTCTGCAGTATCCTCGTTATTGCCCTATCGACAGCGTTCGATGTGTCTTTTTCGCGGCACATCTCTTCGACAACATTGTCGACTGTCACGCCGCGCATATCCCTGCGCATTTTCTCGAATCTAGGGCATTCGAAGCCGACGTGCTCGATGGTTCGCACACTCTGGGCAAAAGGGTGAAGAAGCGTGACCAAACCGATGCAGATTCTTCCGAGTCACATAGAAGTTCACCACTCTTGCTGCCACTTACCCAACGAGTTCGTTCTGACGATTTTCCTCGCATTTCTGGTAGCCCTCCGCTGAAAGCATTCGACGTCCTCGACTTGTAGGCGCTCGCAACTCGCATGGCCATGAGTCGGAACACCCTGTTCAGCTTCCCACTATTTCGCTCAGTTTTCAGCGCCGCGACCCAGACAGGAGATCCATACCTGAGAATTGAAGTTGACGCACTTGCCAGAAGTCACCTCTTTCTGCTTATCGATCCACCGACGTTCGGAAAGATCCTCACTACCGCAGTGACCGCTTTCGCCGCCTTTTCGCAGGCCTTTTTTTTTTCCAATTCAGGCAGTCATCAACCATCACCCCCAGGTTCCTTAATGCACGCTTTGACGGAATTGCGTGTCCCCCAACGTGCCAACCCTCTGAACTGCTTTGCGATTGCTAACCAGCACTACCTCCGTCTTATGCTAAGCCTGTTGAAGTTTTGCTCCAGTCATCCACGTTTCAATGGTGTCAATCGCCTCCGCCGTCAGAATCTCGACCTCTTTCAACGTCTCGCCCGATATCGTTAGACGATCTTCACTCCATTAAACAACTTAAGTGTTAATACACCATCGTACATTGCGTTCCTGAGCGTTGGGTCGGGAATCGAGCCCGCCGCAACCCTGATAGATTTCTGCCCCAAATCCGTTTCGTACACCAGGAAACAACTGCCCAGGCAGCCAGGAACACGTATTTTGTGCAGTGTTGCCATAATAGCCCCCCAGCTGGCGCTGTTAACAAGCGGTTTTGACGTCGATCACCACTACTGCCCAGAACCGATTGCATCTCTTTTTCTGCTTTGATGCCTTGGATTGCTTCCACTGTTGAGACCCCTTTTCGGAATCCGAATTGTCTCTTCGAAAGGCTATGATCGCTCCCCACGCTCACTGCGTCAGCTTGTTCAGGATGATCCTCTCCAGAAGCTTCCTGACGGTATTCAGCAAGCATATCGGTCTTTACGATGCGGGGACCACTCGTGACTTTCCTGGTTTCGGCAGCAGCATCACCTCCTTCTGAACTTCCATATGTCTGGGAAGTAGTCTTAATCTAGGTAGCCTTAATCTAGGCATTCCTGTAGCGCCGTCCTGAACATGTCAGGAAACACCAATATCGCGGTTTTAAAGGCTACATTGGGGATCCCATCCGGACCGGGAGCTTTCTGCAACTTCAGACCTTTGCAAGTAATAGTAGCTCTTCATTGGAGACCCGAGCAGTTGCATATCAGCATCTTCGTATGGGGAAGGTGGCCACAATGTTGAGTGGTGATGCGGAAGAAGACCGTCCACGATCGTCTTCAATTTGTCCGGGCACATTTCAGCAGGTGTCGCTAAACTTCGCCACCACGATTCGATAAGCGTTGCCTCAAGCGTTCGCATCGACTTCTTGGCACAACTCTTTGAAGCAGTTTGACTTGCTCAACATGATCTCCCGTTTGAGAGCGGTGCGAGCTCCGCGAAATACGACTTTTCATTCTTCTCTCCCATCTTTAGTCTGTGCTCTCTGTGCACTTCTCCTTGCTCGGAGGCATGCAGCGCGGGCTCCAGTTTCCTCGGCATTGATGCATCACAGGCCATTGCTACCGCTTCTGTCAACTTCCCTGTGTCAAGTGTTGCACCGCTGTTTGTCCGAAGTGACTCGATAAAGACCTCCTTGTCGAAGTCCTTTGTCTTCCACTTTCGCTCGCAGGTCCTCGTTCTCCTCGTTGCAGTGGGGGCTCGCCGACCGATGCTGTAAAGGATCGCCTGGTGGTCACTGTGGGAGTATTCCTCTTGTACTCTCCAGTCCATTTCTTCCATAAGCGACGGGCTGCAGAACGTAACATTCAAGTAGGCTTCAAGTAGCTTCAAGTAGGCTGTATCCCATTGGATTGGAGGCGTTGAAATCTCCTCCAATGACTACCGGGCCTTGTTTGACCAACGTGTCAGTAAGTGCGTCCAACATCCTGTTGAACTCTTCGTCAGTTCACCTAGGAGCTGCAATTTTGGCAATCACAAAGCCGTCGTATGAGCTCTCGACCACCTGTTGGATGGGAAATCTGCCTAAAACTTGTATTGCCGCCATCCCTGCTCTATCTGCCATCCACATACTGTTACCGAGAGGAAGTCGATACGGCTCCAAAATCATTGCAAAATCGCACTTTGTCTCTGTCGTGGACTGCCACAACAGTTGCTATACGGTGTCACAATGATTGAGATTAACTTGCGTGATCTCCATCCTTATTGGCCTGCTTTCGTCTTGTTTGTACGCAGAGCATTTAAAGCTTCCCGTCCAATGGTCGTTTCCGTCCTCCGGATTGCACAATATGCACTTGGGTTGTTTAATGCAGTCCCGAGCAACGTGTCCATTTCTGAAAAATGTTCAGCACAGCTCGGACCCTTGTAATTTCTCGACCAGAGGCCATACCCCATTTGCAGCATCTCTCCATTTGCTTGGTTACTCGAGGACCATTCTCATTGCCACCAGTTTGTTAGCATCGTCTATTGACAATCGGATTGCCACCGTCTGTAATTGTCCGTATTGTCATCGGTCCTCTTCTCTTCAAATTAAACGAAAAACCCATACCTCCAATACGAGTGCGTTTACCCTAGCACCAGTGACACGAAATTTTCTCGCGGTACTGTCGTAGATGTGCGAGTATGATACTGCCGAACAAATTGTTCTAAACCCTTTTCATTCATCCATACCGTGCCACGATAATAACGCGCAATTATCTTGCCAGCTACAATAATAAACCATTGATAAGCAAGTATAGGCTTTCGAGTGCCCGTCTTAGATTTATTTTTTGTTTGTTGTACCTATCCATAATAATTACCAGTGGATCATATCGAACTAATGGAACAATATTAAAAAACAAAAGTTCTTCAGGAAAGTGGAAAAAACCTAAAATTTAGTTCTTTAACTCTTTCTATAAATCTCTGTGCAGAAGGTTGTCCGAAAACTGCTCGAAAATATGTATGATTAATGGACTATTCAGTCAAGTGGTTTTTCAGCCCTTTTGTACCGGCAATTTCAGAAAATTAGTCCAAAAAATTGACAGCTTAAAAATTATCATTTTAATAGAATTTAAAATAGGCGCGAGGTATCACAAAAAAAATAACGGTTTTCGAAGTCCTTATTTGCATTAACATTCTTCAAACCAAATCAAGCTGAACAATGCATTAGGTCCTCAGTAACATTGAGAGATTATCTTATCTGAAATAGGTTTTAACTTCATTCGCATAAACAAAGAGAGCATGCACGCACGGCAATGATGTTCAGAAAGAATGTCTATGCTAAGGGCGATAATGGCCAGTACCTAATAGGGAAAAACCGGGAACTAACAAAATAAACAGGAATGAGCGTCTTCATTTAACCAACTCTGTCTTGAGGTAAGAAATCCCATCCGTTACACACCAATGCGCCGATGCCTTATGCTTAAAGAGATATGCATAATAAAGAATAATATGCAGATAGGAGGTGCCAGAAGAAAGAAGGATAAGGTTTTTTTGCCTGTGTTAGCAAAGGAGAGGAACAAATTTGCTACCCATTATCGAGTTGATCGGGTTTGTACGTCGCCTTGTATTTGCTACCCACAATCGGTTGGGACTTTTCGTCGCCGCCCTTTAGCGATTTTAATTACACTAAAAAAAACTCGACACGTTGCCGCCACGTGAACTTTCACGTAACTTTTACCTGAACACGTAACAAAATTTTCTTCAGTAAAATCCGGTAAACATTACTTGTCAATGAATTGTACGTGAAAAATCACGCAACATTTATGTGATATTTACGTAGAATTTGGATTTACGTGTAAATCACGTAGTTTTTACGTGGATTCCACGTGTTTATTACGGAATTTAACAATGGACAAAAATTACATGCGTTTCAAGTGGAAACAACGTGTCGATTACTTTGAGTGTAGGTTAAGAATAATGCACATACACATACATACACTCCCGCTTCACTTTACTCAATTTTTGTGAAAGTTTTTCGTAAAAAGTGGATCTACTCAAAAATTGAGTTGATCTACTTTTTAAAGAAAATAGAATAACATTTCTATGAGAGAAAAAGAGATAGCATACAATTGTACTCAAAAATTGAGTAAAGTGAAGCGGGAGTGTACCATAAGAATTAAAAACGGGGGGCCACTCTGCATATGGCTTAAGGTCGTTTGGCATAAAGGCCGAAAAGAAAAAAATAAAAACATCATGGTCATTTGGCATAAAAACCATTTGGCATACATATCGGAAAATGAAACTTATAAAATAAACTTGAGAATTTCATAAGGTTCAGCTTATGAACAATGCTTTGAAATTTTATAAGCCCGACTTATGAATGCATTTGGTTTTATACGACGTTCTTCATTACAAAGTTCGAATCCAGGTTGCTCCATATTTATTTTATTATTTCAACATCATTATATTTCATAAGGCAAATTAATCAAATTCATACCGATTTCTTGTGGCAAATAATCATAATACAATCTTATGAATATCGAAAGTTTATTTCGCTGAGTATAACTTGGACATTCAAAATTCAATTGGTAGAAAGGTCTTTTAGCATAATGCCCATTTGACATTGGCACAGAACAGTTGGAGAAAGATTATTTGGAATGAAAAACTGTAAATTAAAGTTCCATCAGAAACATTTGGCAGAAATACTAGTACAGACCAATATCATTTGGCATTATCATTTTGGCACATCAATTTTATTTATTGAGAAAAATGAACTATTAAGTATAATAATTATACCATAGAATGTAAAAATTAATGTATGAATGTAAAAGAAAATTTTAAAGAACAGTCTAATTAATAAAGAAGGGATATTACAATACTTCTCATATTGGCGTATTTGTGACGCGTCTGAACGATGCGAATAAATTATGCCTATAATAACTAAGCAATACATACTTTTAGTAAATCCAAAAATTAACTGTTCAACATCATTAAAAAATTATCGAAAATACATTTGATTATCAAATTTCAATTTTAACCTTGAAACCTATGATAACCACATTTTGAATAATAGCTCATTTAAGAAGAAGGGCATATTACTACTCTGAAAAAAATTCTATCGTTATACCGACAATTAAATCATGGTCAAAATGACTATCGCATATAATGGTTACAATAACCATGAAAATGGTCGAACTCACAACTTCATGGTATTATTGACTATGATCATGGTAGCAAGGACTATTCCGACATTATGGCAAATGTTGGATCAACTATTTTTAATGGTCCTTTTGACCACGATCATAGTCGGTTCAAAAGCACTATTCTACAATAGTCATCCTTACCCCCAATAATGGTAAAATTGACTATCAAATTTGTCTCTGTGTATGGATAACAGCGTATGCCAATGATATTATGCCAATGACATTATTCCAAATGGCCATTATGCCAAATCACCAGTTGGATTCTATGTTATTTCTACACGCAAAGAAAAGCCGCAGTAGAAACTACCATTTCGAGGGTTAAATTAAGCGAAATCACCAACAATTTTCAGCTGACTATAAATGCGTTTGATTTTACCATGCCTGCGATTAGATCAACCATGGTGCGGTTGATATCAATATGAGGTCTGTCAAATATACCACAAACGTTGAAGGTTTTACCATAAACGTAGTAAATTTGACTGAAATTTCATGGTAGTTTTAAAGATAGGCGTAGTCGGGTAAAATGTTAGTTTTTACTACAACATTTTTTTCTGTGTAGAGTGTTATGCCAAATGTGTTATTATGTCGAATAACCACTTAGCTCAGGTTATTGTTATGCCAAATGACTGTATGCCAAACGATCTTATGCCATATGGGCTTCCCCCATAAAAAAACAGTGTTCAACAAAACAACCTGATCGCTTTTGCTTATCATCCGAACTCACGCTCTTCGAGTAAGTAACTACAAGAGTAAGACAAGGCCTTTCACACTGCAGAAGGAACCGGTAATTATCAACTTCTTCTAACGCAAGGAGCTTCTCACAAAAACCTGTTACCAAGCGCATAAATGTGGGTTCCAAATGTGAATCTCGGGGTTACAAAAAAATGAAAAAAAAAAACTCAACATGATGTCTTATTCCGGAGTTTGAGTGTTAATAAGAACTGCCAGACTAAAAGGCCTATTGGTTATTACTATCACCGAGTCTACGACGGCTTAGCCCTCATAGCTTATTGTCTTTTAAGAAGAAGTCTGAAAAGCTGTGTCAGCGAATATCAGTAGCACTCTAGCCGGAAATAGTACCCTTCCAATATGAGGGCACACAATCGATTTTCGTTGTTACTGTTTTCCAAGCTTTTACTGTACCGTCGATAGAGCAACGCACGTCTTCATTTGTGTTACATATGACCGTAAAATGCACTTGTTTGGCCATGCTACTGATTGGTGCTACGTGTGAATTAATTTAAACTTTATTACTTTATCTGTCTCCCAGCTCTCTGTTATCAGCAACAATTAAACATCAACTTACTGAAATCATTTTCCATCGCCTCCATTCCGGAACCTCTCCAACATTAATTTGTTAGTTCTGTGACGGTTATCCAAAACAAAATCGATCGCAATATCCTCGAACACAAACAAAAATTAATTATTGTCCTTCGAAATGAAGTACGTCCACTTCAGCGCATCCACGCGAATCGCTGTACACATGCAGCGATCAAATTAAGTAAACAGTCAGCACTTTTTCTTCTTGTATCAAACAAACAGAAAAACTAAACATTCGAGGGAGTTTCGAGATCACAACAAAGGAATCAACGGAACCACAGTCAACACGTTATCGCTGGATTGCCGGCTGCTATACGAATGCCTATAAAGCACGTAGCGATGACGACTGACGAGCTACGAAAGTGCATTGCTGCAGTTCTCAAACGAACGAGAATCAGTTCCCATCGTGACGTTTCAGTTGGAGTGTCTGCAGTACCGATATTATCGCCCACTACTCATCGAACTGCACGTGGGGAACAGTGACGTCATTCATTTTTACCGCCTTAAGATGCACGGCTGGGAAATCTTACTCAAATTTACCAAAAAAAAATCGCTTCACCCTTTCTGCTAAATTTTTGCATTTAATTCATGTTTAATTAATTAATTAATGTTTCGTTTTGAGGGTTTTGAGGCAAATATTGCACTACACTGAGGGGAACGTCATGTATTGAATTCGTTTTTGAACCTGGTTTCAACCTTACCACCCAAACACAATGATAACGGAAACGGAACGGAAAACGCAAATTTTGACAGTTGCTGCAAATGACTTCGATATGTCCAATTCGAATCGGTTTGAATCTAGCCTGTTTTCTTTCCGACAAGCAGGTATACTCAGATCGGGCTTTGCCGTTTTCCGTTTCCGTTATCATTGTGTTTGGGCCATTACCAGTTCCAACAACAGTTCCAACTGTTCCAACCTGCGATAGGTCGGTATCGTGTTCGACAGAAATTTATTTTTCTATCCCAAACCCATGTTAAATTCCGTTTACTGAAACGGAAAAGTGAAGAATCGAAAAGAAATTTCTTCAGCAGTATCCACATAGACTAACTCTAAGACCAGTAGGTCCGATACAAAAACGTTTTTTTTCTTGGCTCAGTCAGTACTAGAACATCGTCCCAAGCTGGTCCCAAGCTCAATAATGCACCCCTTATAATGAACTCACATGAACACACTCTCAAATACTCTGTCAAAATAACACAGCAAATCAAAACAAAGGCGCAAATATGTATAACAAGGTGCTGGCTTCAAGGTGTAATTCGGACCAAGGGGTTCTACAACAGTGAACCAATTTCAAATCGCTAGTTACATATTGATTGTTGGTATCCACCTGAAAAGAACGCAACATAAAATGGGAACTTGTAAAGGTTCAACGCAAGCTAATAGGAGCTGTCACTTTCACTTTTCCATACAAAAAAATTTTAAGGTCCATACAAAAAACGTGACAAGGGGGGAGGGGGTAGTTTTAAAAAGTCAATTTTTGCGTGACGTAATTCATGGACGTTCCCTAAATATTGATCCATTTTTTTCCATAAACTTTGAAATAAATGTCAAGTACGGTTGATTTGCTGTGTTATTTTGACAGAGTATTTGAGAGTGTGTTCGTGTGAGTTCATTATTAAGCCGATCCCAACGCTGTTCTACCATAGACTAACTCTAAGACCAGTAGGTCCCATACAAAAACGATTTTTTTCTTGGCTCAGTCAGTACTAGAACATCGGTCCCAAGCTCGGTCCCAAGGTTAATAATGCGCCCCCAATAATGAACTCACATGAACACACTCTCAAATATTCTGTCAAAATAACACAGCAAATTAAAACAAAGGCGCAAATATGTATAACAAGGTGCTGGCTTCAAGGTGTAATTCGGACCAAGGGGTTCTACAACAGTGAACCAATTTCAAATCGCTAGTTGCATATTGATTGTTGGTTCTACTTTGTATGGGCTGTTTTAGTTTAAAACTAGAACTGAAACAAGCCATTCCCAATGCGGTGTTGGAGTTCTACCAAGTTAGTCTACCAAGTCTACCAAGAGTTAGTCTATGGTTCTACCTTTCGAGCAATTTTTTGCAATGGATTTACAACTGCTCGACAGCTCTGTTCTATTTTCCCTGTGATTTGAAACACGGATGCAACATTGTTTTAAATTGGGTTTATTTGTAGTTATGCCAGCTGTTATGACTGATGACTGTCAATTAGTGCTTCTTTGGTTTGTTTTGCATGTGATTTTTCTAACGCGAAATGATGATCGACCAATATTTTCAAAACATGGCATTGCGATTAACATGTTTTTGTTTTAATTTTGACAGTTCCAAAATTTAAAACTGGCAAGCAGTTCGCAACAAACATGAAAAAATTTTCTTGGCTCAGTCAGTACTAGAACATCGGTCCCAAGCTTAATAATGCGCCCCTAAAAATGAACTCACATGAACACACTCTCAAATATTCTGTCAAAATAACACAGCAAATCAAAACAAAGGCGCAAATATGTATAACAAGGTGCTAGCTTCAAGGTGTAATTCGGACCAAAGGGTTCTACAACAGTGAACCAATTTCAAATCGCTAGTTGCAAATCAGGGAGCTGGCGAGAAGTCATTTTGCTTTAGCCAACATCTCTAACATCCAAACGTCAAAAGATTCATTATTTGTAAACAATACTGGGGCTCGTACCCGTAGAAACAAACGTCAGACGGGCCTTATTCAAATAAGGCCCGCGATATGTTGCATACTGTCAAACGTTAGTAACAAGGATAGGGTTGCCAGCCCCCTGTTGCAAATTGATTGTTGCTAGTACTGACTGAGCCAAGAAAAACATCGTATTTGTTCGGGACCTACTGGTCTTAGAGTTAGTCTATGGTATTGCCGTATCTCTTCCCTGAGTAGAGCTCTTTGCTCCACGTCTTCATTTCAACCGGTTTTGCAACGTTGATACTGGAACACCGTAGCACTTGGATACCTCGGTGGTAGACATTTCACTGTTTCTAACAACTGCCAAGGCTTTGTACAAATCGTGCTTTGGATATTCAGCACGCGTCGATACCCTTCGACAGTTGCGAACCCTTTTTACCTACAATGCAGCGACCTACGAAATTTTTCAGGCCAGCATTCACGCATTCAGTATTCCAAGATGTCTGATTGAAAAACTGTTAGCCACTGTCCCATAGCTACTGACATTTTGATTCCGGGACCAGAGATTCCTGCGCCAGTTTTCGTTCCAATGTTTGAGCTTTCTGTGAAAAAATATGATTGAACCTTGGTGAACAGTGGTCCCCTGGCTTCCCAATTTGTACGCGAGGTTTCGTAAAACTTGTAGAAAACGTCACAGTTGTCCACCGGTTTCATCCAGTCTCCGTTCATAGTTATCACCGATGCTCTCTAAAAATATTGTAATATACTCAGCTGGCCGGTAAGATCATCTAACATTATATTTCTAGACCTTTTCAGCATCCGAGCGTTTCTTCCCGCCTCTGATTGCACATATTCATGCAACGGCAGCAGATTGAGATTAGCATCTAATGCTTTCGATGGTGTTCTGCACATAGCTCCAGTTATAGCAAAGCATGCACGTTGTTGAAGGTTTGCAAGTTTTGCTTCTGCAGTAGCTTCCTTGGTTTTGGCCCACCACACAAACGAAGCGTTCGTTATTTTTAGACGTACACACAACGAAATAAACTTTCGATATTCATAAGATTGCATTATGATTATGTGCTATAAGAAATCAGTACGAATTTCATAAACTTATCTTATGAAATACAACGATCTTCAACAAATAAAAATATGTAGTAACCTGGATTCGAACCTTCAACGTTGCAATTATGAGTCCAATGACTAGCCCACTAGTATATATCAACACATGTAATCGGGAAAGCTAAAGGCGTACAAGAACAACGTCGTGTGAAACAATATTCATTCATAAGTCAGTCTTATGAAATTTCAAAGCATCGTTTATAAGTTGAACCTTATGAAATTCATAAGATAATTTGGGTGAATGTATAACAGACGTGTAGACCCACATAATAATGTTTGGCCTTAAGCCTCGCCTTAAGCCAACAATCAATATACACTGATAGGCAAAATAAAGTGCCCACCTCTTCGTTATTTCAATTTCTCTCATTTACTTGGTTCAAATTAAAGTTAACACAGTGTAGTTGTTTTCTCTTATTTTATTTTTTATATTATTTTTAAGTTTCACTTATGGAATACTGAAAAAAAAGGAGTTTTACTTAAAGAAAAAAAAATCAATCAGCCTGGAAGAGAAGTTTGTATTCCAGCATACTGCCAAGAAGACCAAGTCTTTCTAACGGTCTTGTCGGATCAAACCGCTGGAATGGCCTCCACAAAGCCCGGACCTCAATCCCATCGAGAATTTGTCCACCTGTATAGACCTTATTGGTAGTGGGCAAATGATTTTTGTTCACTAATACAACAACATTTCTCAAAATAATAAATGTTTTCTGTCAAAATTAAAGTTACTGTGCTGGATGATGTATACTATAATAACTACATTAAACTTCATGTAGCTATTCGTATATTATATCACCCAGTAAAATACAAAGTTGAAAATACCATTGCCTCCTCTTAATGAAATGAACCTTTATGGGAACAATCAGAAACCATTCTTAGCCGAGCGTTCCATAAAGGATTCTCCGACCTGGAATACGGCTTGCTTTATAAACAACGTCATTTAGAATTGTTAATGAAAAATGAACCGCTAAGGAAACTCTCATGCTACTTCTTATAAGCAACAACTTATCATGTCTTTGTTACAATTCAACTTACCTTAAAACATCTCGATGAAAAAACAAAAATATGAACAATAAAGTTCGAACGCAGCGAAGCTTCGATCAAACGTTTGTTTTTTTCCTTTTATTTTTTTAAATTTTCAGTCACTCACCAGTGCCTAACGAATGCCTCAGGACGAACTTCTTGCGTACTGGGGCATTACTACATTCCTAAGCTAATCTAACGCTTCATTACTTGACAGCTGTTGAATTGATGCGATCCTGCATTACCGATGTTGGTTTTGGGTTGAATAAGAGCAATAATATAATACTTGTGGTTACTTGGGTTGGCTCCATTTTAATGTTTTGTCCCTGGTCGAGTTCAAACTTGCAAAATCCGCCCGGAAACAATTCGGAATTATTTGTTCCCGCAAAAGAAGTAGTGTGTAGAGATGAATTTTATTTGCCAGAGTAAATCCCGCGGTTGGGTTTACACCTCAGGAAAACAGTATTTTTTGTGTAGACTTTACTCCCGCCACGGGAATTCAAATCCCGGACTCAATTTAAAACACACAGGCGCCCAAATCCCGTGACGCTTTTCCCGAACTGTAAACCAGCCTTTACTTGGGATATTCTTCTCCCACCAAATGGTCAATTCATCAATCTTGTTTTCAGATACTCCTTCAATGCTCTACACGCTGAAAATTTCGGGATCGTGTACTGCAACTGTTTTCATTTGATAGCTATGTCTTAACAAATCTGTTAGAGCTAAGCCCAGCATCGAAAAAATGGCAGGTCATTTGCCTTATGTTAAGATAGATAATGCTAGTAGAGACACCGGGTTAGTGAGAATGATAGCATAGACTAATTCTAAGATCAGTAGGTCCCGAACAAATACGATTTTTTTCTTGGCTCAGTACTAGAACATCGGTCCCAAGCTTAATGATACGCCCCTAAGACCGCAACTCACACCAATACACCCGCAAATATTCTTTCGAAATAACATAGCGATTCAAAACAAACGCCAAGATACTTGTACCAAAAAGGTAAAGAAAAGCGCAAGAATGCATGGCAAGGTGCAGATCGCAAGATGTTCTTGGAAACTAGGGGTGCTCCAACAGTAAACCAATTTCAAATCGCTAGTTGCATATTAGGATAAGTGACCTTGAACGCACGCACACTACAGCGCCGTTTAAAACAAAGGAGTGCAAGTAAGAAGGAAAATCTTTTGGAGAAAAACAAACCATAATTCCTCTGCATGTGCTAGAAAGGGAAAGGTGATTAAACGTCAAAAAGCCTAATTGATTGTTGGTTGTGCCATAGACTAACTCTAAGACCAGTAGGTCCCATACAAAAACGATTTTTTTCTTGGCTCAGTCAGTACTAGAACATCGTCCCAAGCTCGGTCCCAAGCTCAATAATGCACCCCTTATAATGAACTCACATGAACACACTCTCAAATACTCTGTCAAAATAACACAGCAAATCAAAACAAAGGCGCAAATATGTATAACAAGGTGCTGGCTTCAAGGTGTAATTCGGACCAAGGGGTTCTACAACAGTAAACCAATTTCAAATCGCTAGTTACATATTGATTGTTGGTTGTGCCATAGACTAACTCTAAGACCAGTAGGTCCCATACAAAAACGATTTTTTTCTTGGCTCAGTCAGTACTAGAACATCGTCCCAAGCTCGGTCCCAAGCTCAATAATGCACCCCTTATAATGAACTCACATGAACACACTCTCAAATACTCTGTCAAAATAACACAGCAAATCAAAACAAAGGCGCAAATATGTATAACAAGGTGCTGGCTTCAAGGTGTAATCCGGACCAAGGGGTTTTACAACAGTGAACCAATTTCAAATCGCTAGTTACATATTGATTGTTGGTTGTACTCCTTTAGTCTAGTTACCTGTTTTTGAGTACTGGATTAAAGTATTTGACAGTTCGTACAACGCTGTACGTTGTATGTCTGCCCCAGGCATTACTCTATGGAGCTACCGTGTACAACCTCGGTGCTACGCACGTCAGCATTGGGCGGTTGTCCAAACAGATATTTCACAAAGACAATAAATAAATCAATAACGTTGAGCCAGAGGGATATTTCGAAGTCTTACAACGTGATCAAATAAAAAAAAAATGTTTAAACAAAGTCTTCTTTTTCAAACATCGATTGTACATAACAAAACAAGTACATTATTTTGTACTATTCGATATCACCAAGCGTAGCCGTTATGTTATTAATAAGCAAAGCATTTGCTTCTTAAGAACATATCATATATCATGCATACATACATCATCCTACACTGATTTGTGGTTCATTTCATTACACTGTAAAACTCATTAATAATTTCCTCAATCCGGCCTCTGCGATCGATCTCAGCGGCAAGATCGGATGGCACATTTGCTTCACCTTTCACATTCCGTCGCTGGTTTTCATTTCGTTTCAAGGATTTGGAAGCCTTGGATTTCGTTGTATTATTCGCTTTGTCTTCCTTCAGAGTCGTCTTTTTTTGATTTGATGGCTTAGTGCTTTTTGACTCTCTCGGTTTAGCAATGGCTCCATTTTGTCGACAATATTCAATGAACTGCTTCCAGGTCGGATCCTCCGCAAGAGTTTCCGGATTCCCAACTACTATCATGAGAGACCGTGCCCTGGTGAGTGTGACGTTCAATCGCTTGACATCGGACAAAAATCCGACATTCTCACAGCCGGATCGTACGGTGGAAATGATGATGATTGCTTTCTCCTTTCCTTGATATTGCTCTGCGGAGCCTATTTCTATATCATCCCAGTTTTTTGATCGGCAAAGTTGTTTCACAAATACTACTTGCTTTGCATAGGGTGACACAATGCCAATATCAGACTGCTGTATCGGCTTTCCGTTGATTCCGTTTTTCAACAGATCGCCAACATAGAAAAAGACCTGCCGAGCTTCCGCCTCGTTGAACATACTGAAAGTATTCTTATCCTTCTTCATTTTGCCAACGACTGGATAGAAGAGAAGTGGACAGCGCCTATTGGGCAAACGGTGCCATCCAATGGCCAGTGACTTGATGTCCGGTGGAGCTTTTGCCCGAAGTAGTCCATCGTAAAATTGGTTGTTGCAAAACTGTAGCAACTTGTCGTGGGACCTAAAGTTGTCCCGAAGTTGAGTGATAACCTGCGTATTGTACTTTTTCGTAATGGGATCTTTTGAGTACAATGGAAGGCCCATCATACGTTCTAGCATTGACATGCCATGCGTTGTTTGCTTAAGGAAATCGTACTGAACTACCGGTCCCAGTTGTTTTGGGTCTCCAGCCAATACGATGCTGGCGTGAATATTCTCCCCATTTGTTGCTAATCCGGCTATCGGCATCAATGATGAAATCTCTTTTGCGCTGCCACATTCATCGATGAAAACGTAGCTGAAATGCTTCTTTTGTATATCCGCTTGCACTAGTCTACCGGCTATGGTTAGAGTGGCTACAACCACTCGGCACATGTATATGTCTTCGTAGCAAAGATTGCTGTATAAATTCCCGGCTATATTAGATACATCGATTACATTGCAATCGAAATCGTTTATCTTACGCATGCATGAAAAGGCAAAAAATCGAAAGATGCTCTCTTCGGGAATGACACTCAACAGTCGACTGGTCAATTCGTTGGCGGCAAAGTTTGACGGGGCAGCAATTAGTATGTTTGCTGCCGGCCGAAGTTTGTAAATTTGTCCGATGGCTTCCACAAGTGTTGAGGTCTTACCCGTTCCTGGGGGTCCAAACAAAATGTACGGTGCTGGAAAAGCCGTTTGATTGACAATGTTTCGAACAGCTATTATCTGTTCTTCATTGGTTACTATACCCTTTCCGAACCATTGAAATCTGTAAAAAATCAAGGTATTCAAATGATCTGCCTTCTTTTCATTGAAAACATGACTTACTCAGAGATGCTCTCCAGTGAACCGCCAGTACTAGTATCGGCAGTCGGAAAACAAATCTTCTGGATCGAAGATTTGCTCAATAGTCCTAGAGCGTTTTTCTCAAGTTCAAACGAGCTTCGATTCAGAATGAACATCACCTTGATGACTTTTTTTATGTCAACCAACTCCTGCATAAGAAATACTACATTTGTAGCGTTCACCTTATCCACCACTCCGTAAATTTTATTCATTTTATGGTTTTCTTCCGTGACAAATTTAACCTTCACTTCGTCGTTCAGCAGTGCTGGTCGCTTTTTGAATTGATCAATCTGAAAGTAGATATAGTTGGTAAGAAACAATTGTAACATTTCCTTTGAACGCAATTTATAATTCTAATTACCGATACACTATAGAGTCCGGATGTTTTCGTTTCCGTCAGAACAGGATTCACTATGGTATAGTCGGAAAATTCCTGCAGCAGATGCTGGGCCTCGAACAAGTTGAGCAGGTGTATCTGTGTCATGTACCTGTCCAGGGGAAGCACATGTTCTTTCTGGGACAACTTGATAAGATCGTTCATCTGCATCTCCTGAGTCGTATAACAATCATTTGTTTTGAAATTACTTCTGTAGAGAATTACAACCGATTTTGGAATTTCTAACTTTGGCAATTTCCGAAGCTTGATAAGCGTCCTGAAAAAAAATGTTCTCAATACTACCATGTACACAGGCATTATTATCGGGTTCATACCTTTTTCCTGCAGACTTTGCAGCCTTCTCGGTGAAATTAAACTGCTCAACAACCTGGCGCTCAAAAACATTGTCAAGAACAACGGGAGTGGCAGTGATAATCAACGAATAACTTCGACCACCGACCAGCACCAAATCCTCGAGGGTAACTTCATCTTCAAAGCAATAGTCGGGAACCATTCGAAGTACTTGAGTCCCGGAGTACACCGGTATAAGTTTAACGTTCCCATCAAAAACGTAGATTGAGTTTAGCAGTACAGGTATGGAGGCCTTATTAGTAATCTTAATTATGAATGTGGGGATTGCTCGCGGCAGTTGTGCCATGGACAGGTTAAACACCCTTCGGTCGATTCGTTTATTACGAGGATCAAAGGATAGTAGCGGTTCAAGCTGGAAACCGCTGCTTCCATGTGTGCTTGTGAGGTGACTGCGGAAAACTCGTTCCGATCGGAACTGTTCCGCACAGATGGGGCAATCTTTGGTCGAATCGAATAGTTTCATACCACGAGGCACTCGAACGATCGTACATATTGGACGAATATCCCATTGTCGGTCAAACGTGTGGCGGTGCTTCTTCGAAGTTGGCGTCACAGGTTCTTCGGTGGCTGCTTTGGATTCATTCGTAACCGCTCTGGGTTTTCTGTTTTTGTTATTGTTGGTTTTGCATTTGTTGTTATTTGGAGGATTTTTGGGTTTTACAGGAGTACAGCTTTTTGGTGGACACTTTTTCAACTCTGGCAAAACCCGTGCTGGTGGACGAAATAAGAGAACGTATGTTATTTAATATCAGGAGGGATTTTATCAAAACTAAAATTCTAAAATGTGTAGAGCTTAATATTTACTCTCAAGCGGAACTTCTTTTGTTAATTCTATTGCCATTTTTTTAAATTCAAAATCAACGAGTATTCACGTAATAAATCATTGGTAAACAAAAATAGTGTAAGGCGAGGCCGCCCACTGTTGTGGCCACCATGTGACAACATATAACATATCAAAACATCGAATCAAAGTTTTATGCAATGAGACGAACGTCGACAAGCTGTTTTAACATACTAACAGATGCCATATCTCCGCTACATCAGTGAGCGGCTTGACTCAAGTAGCCAGGGATGCCAGAAATTTTTATCAAATGTCTGTGACAAAAATTTTAAATGTCTGGGAATGTCTATGTAACACCCCGTTCACACTACGAACTGTATTACGTAATATAGAGTATCTTGATATCAAATGCCATGCAAGTTATTTCCAGTGAAAACTAGATGTATAGATGCTGATATCAAGATACTCTATATCACGTAATAAAGATTGTAGTGCGAACGGGGTGTAAGCCTGTAATTTTTTTTTATAATATTAGACTTCTTTCAACGAAAAGACGTTATAAGAGAGCGAGTTATCCCTAATAAACATGTACCATTCAGGAACTATATTACAGATGGTAGGACCATACCACTAACAGTTGGGATGATATCCCGAATTGGTGGTTAGGCACATCTTATGGTTATTGTTTATACGGGATGTCATTATCGCTATTTGTGTGATTATCTAAACATGTCTGTATCTATTTCTTGGATTATATGCAACCTTACACCATTGTTTCATATTTTTAAAGTGACACTGAAGCTTGAAGCATTCGCCTATATGAAACAATTTTCTATAGTTTTTTTTTTTCCTGTAACGCTCTTTCCAGTTTTGTATTTTAAAATCAAAATGTAGTTTTCATTTGATAAATTCAACCGACTTTTTTTTTGATTCAACAATAACCATTGATGATGTGTACCATATTTTAATATGGTGTCATCATCACTCATGATCATCAATACCATTATGGTCATATGAATGATTTTTGTACAGACTGCTTCTTCTGTTAGTCAGTGATTATTCCTTAAATTTCAGGAAAACTCTCTTCTGATCTTCTGCAAGGCTCTTTGCTTTCTTCTGGGAAGTTTTCTTCTGAACGTCAAGCAAAACTCCTAATGAACTTCTTGGCAGTCACTTCTTATTTTCTTCGAAATTCACATTTAAGAACCCAACCTTACCTTCCAGAAACTTTTGATAATTTTTTCCTGCACATAGTTACTTTCTAAACTTCTGATAAGTCCTATCCTGAACTACGAGGAAAATTTCGGCTAAACTTTGAGATAGTACTCCCCATGAATTTCTTGGAAAATCTTCTTAAGTTGTTAGAAGTTTCTACATGAACTTCTGAGAAGTTCTTTTCTGAACTTGAGGGTAGTATTCTCCTGAACTTCGTGGTAGTTTGTTCCTGCATTTCTGAGAAATTCCTGCTTGAGCTACTAGAAAGATCCCTCTATACTTCTGGAAAGTTTGTTCCTGATTTTATCAAAAGAATCTACCATAACTTGGGATCTCGTGAACTTCGAGAAGTTCGCATTCTGAAATGCTGGAATGTTCGATTCGGAACTTTAGGGAAGTTCTCTACACGCTATTTCTCAACAACCCAAATTTGAGTACGATGGACTCAAGTTCGTCGGAAGTATGGCTAACCAAAAGTGAGTAAAGATAGTTCATAGTGGTAAGATGACAAACAGTCAACATCGGCTGAAATCCGATCAATGTTTACTAATTGTCAACGTGTTTACTCACTTCTGGGTAGCCATACTTCCGAAGAATTTGAGTCCATCGTTCTCAAATTTGGGTTGTTTAAAAATAGCGTGTAGCAGTTCTGGTTAGTTCCAACTAAACTTTTGGTCTCTTTGCAACTTCTGAGAAATCCTCTTGTGAACTTCTGAGGAGTTCTTTACTGATTTTTTTGAAAAATTCCTTCTTGACCCTACAGGTAGTGCCCTCTCTGGTAGGTTTCTTCCTGAAATTCGGGGAAGTTTTTTCCTGGGCTTATTCTTTCCAAACTTCCAATTGGTCTCATCCGGAACTGAGAGGAATGGGACCAATTAGAAGTTTTTATTCCAAAATATTTAGGAGAATTCCTTTAAATTTGTTCTTGAAGTTTCTTCCTGGACTTCTGAGATGTACTCTTCTGAAGTTTTGGGAAGTTTTCTCCAGAGCTTTGGGGAAGTTTGTTTTGGAACTATTGTGAAATTTGTGCAATCTACAATCAAATTAAAAAGAAAGTTTCAATTTTTTCTCTCCAAAGAATTTTGAGAAATCCTTATTTTGAAATGCAGAATGTTCTCGTCTAAGCTTTGGAAAAGCTGCCAAGCACTGCTAGGAAGTTCCTATTAACCTTTCGAGAAGTTTCTTCCGGAACTTCTGGGGAGTTATTTCCAGAACTTGAGAGAAGTTCTTTCCTCAACTTCTATGTCGCATCGTCCTGAGGATTTTGTTTCCTGATTTTTTGAGAAATTATACGTTAGGGAAGGCCCATTAATTATGTCACGAGGTAGGGGGGAGGGAGGGTTTGGGAAAACGTGACGATACATACAAAAAAATTTGAAGGTCCATACTAAAAATGTACCTGGGTGGTGGGGGGGCTGGTGGTTATAAAAAGTCACTTTTTGCGTGACGTAATTGATGGACGTTCCCTTAGCTCCCGTCTGAAATTTGGGGAAGTTTGTTTTTCTGAACTTCTAGGAAGTTCAATCATGAATTTCTGGGAAGAACTCCTAAACCTCTGAAAAAAAAAGTCCTCTCCGCTAACACTTCTTCCTGAAGCTCTGATAAGTCCTCTCCTGATTCTTGGGGAAGTTCTGTCTTGAAATTCTGGTAAGTATGATCTTGAACTTCGGTAACGAATTCTTGAAGGTTCTTGTGGCATGAACTGCTTACTCCCAATACTTCTCTTCCGAGAAGTTTCTACCTGACCATAGAAGTTTTTTTTTCGAGGAAGTCTACATTTCTCAAATATGATTTGTATAGTTGTGAACCTTGATTTTCGTTGTGACTTAATAGCAAAGGACCAATATTACCAACACTTTTACCGTAATTTTTCGCATGGGTTTGAACACGCGTGGGATTGAACACTACATAAGTAGGGACTCCATGTTACCCTCGGAAAAGGCCTATACGATACTTATCTCCAGGCCCATTGTGCCTCCAAGTGGCCCATCGCTTTCGTTTCTTCAAGGATTTCTACTTTAAATGATAGCTACGATATTTCAAAATATTACAACAAAGCTTACCGTATTTACTTTACTGTTCAGATCCTCGTACGTTTTAAATCCGAACGTCAGAAAAAACCTTTATTTTAAATTTAAAAAAATATTTCAAATGTCTGTAAAAGTCTGCAACATAAATAAGATGTCTGCTAAATGTCTACATCGTTAAAAAAGGCTGCAATAAAAATTAAAAGTCTACAAATTTACAAACATGTCTGTCAATATGGCATCCCTGCCTCTGCCGCTTCTGCCCAAGGTGAATTCAATACTTCAGGTGGTCTATTTTCTTCAGTTGCTTGGGAAGACGGGTGGAGTAGCGGGGTATCAAATGAGATTTAGCAGTGGAGCGAAAGAGTAAGGAACACTCAATAGTGTATTACGCACATAATGACAGCTGTTTATTGCAATTTTGCTTAAGAGTGAAGAGTTCTAAATGAATGTAAACGGTTTGGGCTGAACGTTTTGTTTACAAACATTAGCACGTGCACTCCCCCCCCCCGAATATTGGTAAACAAACTGTGCAGCCTGACGCATCATATCCCATGGCATAGAACACAGGCCTGGCAGTGTGAAACTAATCAACTCCTTTACTCGTTTACTTGTTACTTTACTTGTTTTAAAATGGAACTGCGAGTGTGACATCACAGGCACTATTGCATAGGTGTAAAGGAGACAGCTTCAGTCTGCCAGACCAGTATTTTACTTGATATGGATTGTATTAGTTTGCGTTTAAACATGGCTGAAATTTATATATACAGTATTGAGACCACCTGAAGTATTAAATTCACCTTGGCTTCTGCCCGACGGTATACACGGTAAATCTGGAATACTAATTTTATGACTATATTTTTCACATTTTTCAAGATAAGTTGATACCACCGACAAACCGACATGAAACTCAATCTTCACTATTGATTAAGAATCCTTACACACCAAATAATCTTAACTGATTCCAGCAACAGTTTTTGCTGGAAACACATCAGCAAAACACTTGTTACTGATATACCAGTATATCTCTTAAAGACAAATCAACTTGAAAAGCATGGCATCAATATGGACTACTGCTGAATGTCCATCAGCATTAATATTTATGTTGTTAACGAGCATTCTTTTTGACATTTTGTGGAATCCAGTATTGGTACCGAAAATCAGGAAATATTTTCTTACTGATTGTAAAAATGAATGTTTGTTTGTTAGTGACGCTAAAACTCGAGAACGGCTGAACTAATCTTGACGGTGTCTTTGGATGATTTGTTCCCTTTTGTCCAACAAAGCTTCAGAGAAAAAGAAAAGTTGAGAAATTTTCCATACAAAGTCTGAAAATTGGAAAATAAAAAAGGCATTTTTCCATAAAAAAATTTTTTTTTTTGTATAAATCAAATGTTGTTTGTTTAGCATAAATTTAAATTTCTTCCCTTTCAAACTGAGCAAACTTCAATAAAAACTCAATTTCCAACAATCAGTTAATAGAACATCTTCAATTCAGATGCCAGTGCTAAATTGTCACATTGAAAATGCACAAAACGTTGTTGTTTTGGAAAGTTTCTTTATGATATCTTACAGCACCGTATCAACTCATGTCGGTCCGGCAAGACATCATACAAAAATTAACCATTTTTCATGCGTTGGAACTTAAAAAAACGACGTCAGTATTCTAACATAATAACATACCAATTAAAGTGGTCAATTGATCACAGATTATCAATAATATGCAATGACTGCCGATTGTCATAATTCTAGAAGCCAAAATTGAAAATATCCAAGTTCTCCAGTATGAAAATTGACTGTCCCTTTCAGATTGACTAAAACAATGAAGGACATTTATGCAATTTCAAAAAAGCGATGTTAATATAGAATACCGATTTATTGTGTGAATTGATTTTAAAGATATTGCAAGCAATAAATTAATATTAGACGGAACGAAGTCCGTTGGGTCAGCTAGTCGGTAACTAAAATTCACTGAAGACCAGTAAAACTATTTTGCCTGTCAATTTGATGGATTGCTGATAAAAACGATTGAAGCTGTCGTGTCTCTTTGTTTTACAAATTGAAATCATAGTTTTAGATACAACTTTATTTCAACAAAATATTTTCATCAGCTAAACAGTTCAATAACGGTGCTTGGAGTTCTCTGGGAAAGTTTACACAGCTACATCAAAAAATACCCAATTGTAAGTAACATAACAAAATATGGATTGTTGTATACCCGGATAAAAATAACCATACAATTACAGTCCAACAATATAAAATAACATTAAAATCTATTTCCGACCATAAATCCTGTTTTTCGTGAAACAGATTAGTGAAAAATGCATATTGTCTTTACAATATAATTACAATTCAATCCATATGCTAAGATTTTCAACAATGAAGAAACAGTACAATTAATAGTAATTGACTCAAATTTGTAAGGAAAAAAATGATTTTTTCTATAGTTAAGATACATAACAACCCTCCTTTTCTATTGTCGATGCCTCAATCTACATTAGATTCTATTGTCGAAATAATTAATTCTATTATCATCTTACCGTTGTGAACAATACTGTTAATTGTACATACTATAGATTCTATTGTATGATTACAGTACATGTAATTGTAAACCTTTAAGATTTTTTTTCGGATATTGATTGATTTCATTTCCTCCAGAATTTCTACGATTACTTCTCATTATTAGAGAAAAAAATCAATACGTGGTCCAAAATGCATCAACAAAGGCATACAATAGATTGCAAATTTACTGAAGATAATTGTTTGCATTTCTCACATCGATTGTGTTTAAAATTTCTAAACTATCGATCACGGTTAACCCATGGGTTTCTTTGGGAACTAAAATAAATAAAAAGCTTAATTGAATTAATGATAAGTAAAGGCTGGGCTACAATAGGGAGCGCAACGGCGCGGCGCGGCAGTTTTTGACATAAAATATATGGATTAACTGTCAAAAGCTGCCGCAAAGCGCCGTTGCGCTCCTCATTGTAGCTGGGCCTTAAGCCGAAAACGCGTTTTTATTTATAAAGAAAAAAATCAAAACATTTACTGTGCTATATTTTCAGCGAATACTTAAAATTGCCGAAAATTCAGCAATATTATTTGTCTTGGTCTGCTGCTGGTTTATCCAGCAAATCGTAAACATTTTGCTGGAGGCTCAGTATAAGAGCTGTCATTTTATTGAATACCAGTTTTGCTGGTTGATCAGCAATCTTGGTTTTGCTGTATACGGTACAGCACAAACAAAAAAATCAGCAAATCTTTGCTGTTTTCCAGCAATAAAAATTTAACGAGTAAAGCCTTCAGTACACTCTTTGTACAATATTTGATGATTCGTGTTTGACCAAAGTTTGTTGTTTGTCTAACTATTTGGCAAAGGTCAGTACACCTAATCAAATATTTGCCAAAACTTTATTTGCCAAATATCGCTTTTATTGATATTGTTGGTTTATTTGGCAAACTACCACCAAGGGTCAGTACATTATTTGTCCCAGTCTCAATTATGTATATGTCCATGTTGTCTTCGATTGTATACACGGCCATGTTTTGTTACCCTGATTTTTCCCGATCGATCTATAATTGAAGAAACAAATAGAATTTATTTCATTTAATGATTGTTAAAAAACGGGTATACCTGTTAGACTGTGTGCAGTGCTGCAGGTAGGACTCGATTAAGGCTGGGCTACAATGGGGAGCGCAACGGCGCGCTGCGGCAGTTTTTGACATAAAATATATGGATTAACTGTAAAAATATATGGATAACAAAAGCTGCCGCAACGCGCCGTTGCGCTCCTCATTGTAGCTGGGCCTTTTACCGGATTCTCGAAAAAATATTTCACTAAAGATTCACGTAAATTTGACAGAAAAGCTATGCGAAAACTGTCAAATTCACGCAAACACATCCACAACGTATCAATTGTGGGCCAGCCATAATGGATGCACTGGTACGAATGGACAAATTTCGCGACGAAAATCGATAACTCGAAAACCATTAATTTTAGACAGATGATGTCTTGGGGAGATTTAATATAAAAAATAAGATCTATCTTTAAGTTTGGGTGTTGACTAGGGTGGTCCTTTTATGTTCATAATAAAATTTTTAAAATTTTCTGTGATATAATTTTTTTATAAATAAACGGAGATGGGTTAATATAAAAATACAAACAATTTCATGAAAAAAAAAACTCGCGTTGTTACGCTCTTTGATGATAATTGTTGTTGCTGGTGATCGAAAATTATGCATAAAAAATGCAAAACTACCACTTTTAAAACGATTTTTTCCCTAGAGGGGACAAAAGGGGACAAATAATTTTGCATAGATCTTGTAGATGGAAGTTTGTACTTTCTGTTCGCGTACTCTGTGTTTGCAAATAAGGGATGAGGATATCATGCAAAACGTATTTTTCTTACACTTCAACCCCTACAACTTTTTTAATACAATAACTAGCAACTATCTTGTATCTTCAAAATGTGCGTCATTTTATACCCTAAAAGTCATGGAAATTTGTTCAGCAAAGTTTCATTAAATTAAAATATCTACAATTCTCTAGAAGCAAAAAATCCTCTGAATCATAAGAATAAAAAGTTGAAAATTTTATTATGAACATAAAAGGACCACCCTAGTCAACACCCAAACTTAAAGATAGATCTTATTTTTTATATTAAATCTCCCGAAGACATCATCTGTCTAAAGTTAATGGTTTTCGAGTTATCGATTTTTGTCGCGAAATTTGTTCATTCGTACCATAGTGGGATGGTTCAATTTATTTTTATGTTGAATTCCTTTAAAAATGTTGCACAACATGAGGAATTACATGAAAACAAAAATAACATAGCAAGAAGAAGAATATGAATCACAACACTACATGGGAGAGGCGCCACGGGGTCATCAAATCAAGTAGTTTGGATTCGCTCCTTTGCCCGCCCATGACCCCCTCCTTAGCTCATGACCTCCTTTGAGGTCTCCTGACTATCTTTGCGTGCCCCTGACCCCCATTATCACCGCCTGACCCATCATGGAACTCCCTGAAACCCTCTTAAGTAAAAAGGGTATAAAGGGTACTCCGGCTAATCTATAGCTATTTTCTCCGGATAATCGACCCCCGGATAGTAGAACTTCTGGATAATCTAGGCAGACCTGTAATTTGAACGATTCTGAGATACTCAAATTCCCATTTTTATGAACTCACACGAACACACTCTCAATATAACACAGTAAATCAAGAGCAAGGCGCAAATATGTACAGAAAGGTGCTGGCTTCAAGGTGTACTTCGGTCTAAGGGGTTCTACAACAGTGAACTTATTTCAAACACAGCAACCGTTCGCTAACTGGGCTAAGTGCACAGCCCAGTTAGCAGATACTGCTGGATAACTGGGATGACATTTCAAATGTAAACAAATTGCGAGGGGGATTTCGATCAGATTTCGGTTGGCATATTTCACTGCGCAATACATACAGTTTGTATTTTTTATACGTTAGGCGGTGTAGTTTATTGTGCATCCCACTGTGAAAAATGTTTGACTCAGTTTGTATGAAAGTAAAGCTTGTAGTACACTGTTTGTTCAATAGCCAAATATTTGGCATAGGCAGCTAGACAGCTGACAGATATCATAGATGTTTGTCAGATGCCTATCTGCCTATGACAAATATTTGGCTATTGGACAAACAGTGTACTACAAGCTTAAGACTCAATTTCGTACAATTTAAGAATGTTTCACTATTCCACGAACCTTGTATAGCTTTTACATGCCCCTTGCTAATTTTGACAACAAAATGTCAAATGCAGTTTTTTGAAGTTTATTTGCTTTTTAACTGAGCTATAGCCCAGTTAGCGAGCGCCCAGTGAAAAGCAGCCCAGTTGAAAGGCACCCAGTTAGCGGACAGTTGCTGTAGCTAGCTGCATATTGATTGTTGATGATTTTTTCCTTTTTTTTGTTGGGGCGTAGAACCACTGCATCCACTGAGTTGAACTTTTGTGGTATACCCCTGTTTACTATTCTAATTCGCATTTTAAAGCTAGATCACCATTTGTCAAGTAACCAGCGTAAGACGCGTCTCCCAGTCAGGCAAAATTGAGTTTATAAAACCCACCACCTTTCCAGGATTTGCAGTCCAAATTTCTTTAGGTTGCATATAGCCACTGTACAGAAATTTAAGTCTGCTCATGTACAAAGCATCACAACTGCAAAGCAGATGTTCCGAGGTTTCACGTTCCATGTTACATTAACAACAGATATCATTCTGAACCTGGCCAATTTTTTTCAAATGATATCTACTCGGGCAATGTCCGATTACTAGGCCAGTATAGGTACAAAGAACTCTCTTATTGAGCTCCAGAAGCTTTTTACTAATTCTAACATTTGGAATTATAAACCTTTTCGCATGAAAACACTTTGTAATGACCAACCAATTGGTCATCACCCTTTGCTCTTCCCAAGATTTCAAATCCATTTTTATGGCACAGTATGATATACCGCAGAATGGTTCTGGGCCAATAAACTGTGCATTGGAACCTTGTTTAGCCAGCTCGTCTGCCCTTTCATTGCCTTCAATGTCACAGTGTCCCGGAACCCAGAATAAATTTACCGAGTTCTCTTGGCACACCTTTCGCAGGGAAAGAATGCATTCGCAGACAAGTTTGGATGTACGTTTATAATTACTTAACGCTTTGAGTGCCGCTTGGCTGTCTGGAAAAATACAAATATTTGCATATCTATATTTTCTCTTCAGACAAACGTTAACACATTTTGTTATAGCAAAGATCTCCGCTTGGAAAACCGTTGGATAGTTTCCCTTCGCCACTGAGATTTCTACCTGGGGGTGCGACACATCTAAATCCAGATTAAAGATGATCGAAAAATTCCACGCTAGCGAATCAATCTCTAGAAAATCTTGTTTCAGCTTGTGAATCTTAATCCATCAACTTGCATCGTGCTGCATCTTTTTGCAGTAAATCTTTAAAATCTTCCTCAAAGTCTTCAAAATCTTCTTTCTATCTACTAAGCGTGCGCACATCGCACAAAAGCAAAACAAACAAAAATCCTGCATCCGAGATAGAATCGCACCCCCTGATTTCTACCCCAGGGCCGAAGATAGGGAAGCGGAACCTATATTGAGCTCAATAAGCTCTATGAATGATTGAAAACGCACACTAGCGTTGATATGTATGCTATACACCCAGGTAACCAATAAGCAGTTCTAAAGCGTCTTTACGGCAGCCTATCAAGCAATTAAGTCGCCTTAAATGCACTTAAATACCAATTTTGGCCCAATATACGGCTGCTTTACTGCAATGCTATGATAATGCTTGATTAATGCTATTTTGCATTCGAAATGCTTATTACGGGCTACAAGCATTTAAATAGCATTTGAAATGCAGACTTACAACAGATAGCATTCAAGATGCTGATGTAATGCTAATACAATGCTTGTTGCATCTGAAATGCAGATTCAGGGTTGATTTGCTGCATATGCTAATGCTTATTGGTTACCTGGGCAGTATGTGAGCAGTTCAACATCAAGGCCGGTCTACAATGGGGAGCGCAGCGGCACGATGCGGCAGTTTTTGACAGTTAATCCATATATTTTATGTCAAAAACTGCCGAACCGCACCGCTGCGGTCCCCATTGTAGCTCGGCCTTCAAGCGATTACGTCGATTGTTAACACGGTTCAGAATAGGTAAAGGCGTATTTATAGTATTGTGAAAACTAATCCCATAGTTTTCTAGTATTTTATCACGTATTCGTAGATTCTCGTGTGGCTAGTGTAATAAATGAAGTGTGATTTTTATGGTTTCTGCAATTATGGACCGAAAATGTGTGAGGATTTAGTGAAATTAAAGAGAAAACTTGGAGTCTGGCTCGAGTATATTCCCTAGTGCGGTTAGATCAATACGACGAATTTGTAGTGCCAAGGTAAGCAATTTTGTTGAAAATCTGACTGCTCATTATTTGGAAATTTAAGTCTCCGAAACGTTTTTGTAGCTTTTAATTATATTCAAGACCTAATTTTATTTGCAAGGATTATATATTCTTGGTTATTGCGTCCATTTGTTGGAGAAATTAAACATCTTTTTACATTTGATGTTGGATGGCTGCAGATTGTGATGGATATATGTACTATGGTGAGAATAGGTTCCCCTTCCTATATGTTGATGATAGTGCTGTGCGCAACTAAAATAGCAGCACCAATGACAACGAAAACGGTACGGTTGCTCTAAGCCGAGTGCACGTTGGTTTTGAATTAGGAGGACTGATTCATTTTAGATGTTTCGACCGTTATTTATTTTAGCATGAATTGGAAACCACGTGACATATCGGTTTGTCGGTGATATGGGGTTAGCAAAACATCGTAAAGATTTTGAAGGCGGTTTTTTCCATTCCTTTTTTTTCACACAGAATGTCGTCCAGTTAGGTTGATTGGTATATGATACTACTTGGAAAGTTGGTTATCGCGGCTTGTACGCTATTCTTGGTAAGATTTGTAAACAAATCCAGTTTCGAATACCGCGAAACAATTTCTATGATCGTAACAACATTTTAAGCATATGATCTGAGCCAACAAGGAAAGGTCGTGCCTGAAAGAACGCGATATGGCTTCATATTTCAAATAAAATAAACCAGTTGTTTCTTACTGTTTATTTTTCCACACCACTTTGCAAACAATAAACAATCAAACTCGTATAACGAATCGGACTCACTTTCATAGTTGATCAATATCAATATTGTTTTTTTTTTTTTCAAGTTGTGGGTTGTTAGTCAACGGGCAGAATTATGTAAGTTTGCGTTATAACTTTAAAACATTCAAATTAAATCTCTTGACGGTGGACATTTGATTTAGAATCGCGTATTAGTCATTCTCAACACAACGTACACTTACCCCCACGAGAGTCCTCCTTGTCTTTTGAACGATGTTCAATTTCCAGCTGAAAAATATAGAAATACAACAATAACACTTAATATTTCACTAACGCATTGTTTCCACTTCACTTACACGTTTCAGAAAACTCAAGATTTGTTCCATTTTCGATGTCATATTTAAACGATATTCTATACCTATCGGTCTCGTATCGCTTTCCGTAAGCATGCGCACTGGGATAATCCAAAATCGGAGGCTGTTACCGATGACGTTGACGCTTGAGAACTAACTGATCGCCGACAAACGTGCTCTGTTTTGGTTGTTCCATTCGATGCACTTTCAGCTGATGTCGGCAATTCGTGCCAATCCAGTCGATATTTGTATACATAGGTACCTATACTCAACTGAACCTAAACCAAGTGTACCGATAGTTTACGACAATTTCTACCCGATATTCAGACGGGAATAGGGTAAGGTAGCAGGGACTAATTGAACACAGCCACAAACAATTACAATCCCGTTGATAACACTATGGGATATAGCTTCTCTGATGCAATGCCGATCTAGTATGGTGAATACCAACAGGGTTAACAGTTGAGTAAGTTGCATCAGTATGAAGCAAAAATCGTTCATCCAGAGTCCGCGCCCTGATGTGTGTGCAATTCTTATCACACGCTGAGTACAGCTAAGGTACAATGTGGCGAAACCATTCTGATGACTAATCGATGCATTGCTTGCTTCTCCGATTTGTTTATTTGATCGTTGAAAAATGTTTATGTATGCAGATTGTAGATGATTTGCAAGCTCAAACAAGATGTGGTCACGTCTAGGCAAACCGACAGATGAACAAGTGCAACAGTCATAATAGAAAGGGCCTGGTACTGTAAACGTTGTCTACCGTACATGGTACAGGACCGCAAACATTAATGCATATGTAGTTATCGATGTTTTGATACTCTGCCCACGCTAGTAAGTTCAAATGGCCACTGCTTTCGAAATTTGTATTGAATTATTTGATTTTCATCCAAATGGAACATCGGTTGAACTAGTATTAATGTGATCGCACCGATTCATTTGTGAGGTTATTGAAACCAAAATGTGTACGAAGGATCAACATTTTAATCTACACTTTAAGCATCTTTGTGAAATGTACACAGGTATATTTATGTGATTCTGCTACAAGTGACATTGTAAAATCGTGAACAAGGCGAAAAATGTATAGTCCAACCAACCATGTTCCGGCAAACATCAACTATATTGCCGTGATTCTCATGAAAAATAGTGTGGCTAGAGAATGCTTGAACTAATTTATCCATAGTTCTATAACGTATCACAAATTCAGAATATTGCGTTCAAAATCAACGAGCATTATGCAACCTCGAGCATCACATGCAACATTAGGGGTGTTAGATTAGAAAATATAAGCTGCTGGCCCCTCTCTATTACTTTCTTGGCCCATGATTCATTGATACGAATATAATTAAGTTTTTTTTTAGGTTAGATGAAGACTTAGCACTGAAGTCACTGAAGCTTGAACGAATGGCAAATCAATGACAAATGAAGCTTTGAGCGTGCAGCAAAAGTAATTCCAAATGAAGATATTTACGTCGAACACCATGATAGAAATGAAAAAAAAGTTTGCACACTGGGTGAAAGAATTCAAAAATGTTTTGCTTCCACCTTATGGTGGAGGTGTTAAAGATTTTGAACTATATTATTTTCTGATTCTGGTAAGGAATTGTTTTAAATTTAATACCCTTTATAGTTCAACCAAGAAAGTTTTTGAAGATTAAATCAATAATAGAGATAGTTAGTTCAATCACCCACCATTCTTTTCCGTGAGTGGTCGCCGAGAATTGGGAGAACTGCTTCGTCACATACATATATAACACGGCGCATTGCTCTTTTTTTTTAGGATGTACAAATAAACACAAAGCGGACGCTGAATAAGGGAATCCCCCAGATCCTCTGACGGCATCAGCGTGATTTGTCTGACCAAAGCGTCAGGCAGACACACAGGCTGAAAAAACCACCTATGGTGAAATCTAACTTTCATTCTTCTCCAAAGTGAGATTTTGAATGAATTCCTATTTAAACATTTGTAAAAACAAACAAATTTTAGTTTGATTGCATCGTAAAGACTGGACTCGGAAAAAATGAGAAACACAAAAATGATCACCAAAAATTCATTTTAAATCGGATACTTCTCAAATTTTCAGGGATTAAATAACTATACATTAGCTATGTTTTGGCTTAATTTATTTATTGAATTTCCTCCCCCAAGCTGAATGCTTGTACATTTCTCTTAACACTGCTCATGAGATCTTGGGCGAGGCTTTGTCCATCTTCCTTACACAATTTCTCCCAGTTTTTCTTCAAAGCTTCATCGGTTTTGAATGTTTTTCCGCTTTTCTTCAACTTCTTCTTTATTATCGTCCAAAACTTTTCGATCGGACGAAGTTCTGGTGTATTTGGCGGGTTTGCCTCCTTCGGGACCACATTAACGCACTTCGCTTCGTACCAATCCATTACAGACTTGGCGTAATGGCACGAAGCAAGATCCGGCCAGAACAGCGTGGGATCACGGTGAGAACGGAGGAAGGGCAGCAAGCGCTTCTGCAAGCATTCCTCTTGATATGGTGCCGGTTGTAACGAACGGCTTGCTGTGCCGTCCGCACTCGCAGATCGCCTGCCACAACAAGTACTTCTGCGCGAATTTGTCCATGTTTCTCTTCCGGAACTTTTCCGGAATTTGTTTGGTGTCCGCCTTGATATATGTCTCGTCGTCCATGACGAGACAGCCTGGCTTGACCAGCCACTCACGGTACAGCTTCCGCGCACGCAATTTGGCAACCGTGTTTTGCTTGTCAGTCCGGTTTGGCGCCTTCCTGACCTTAAAAACACGTAGCCCAGCCCGCTTCATGGTCTGCTGGACAAACCACTTCGACGAATTGACCTTTTTGGCCACGTCTCGGGCCACGTTTTCGGTTTTCGGCCGCTTCGGATGGTCTTCGTCTCCTGGAACATCTTCACCACGCGGGACACGGTGGAATGGTGGATTCCAAGCCTTTTGCCGATCCATCTGTGCGACTGACCAGGATTATCGTTCACCACGCCCAAGATTTGTTGGCGTAGCTCTTCTTGTTTCGAATGCATCTCAGGGATGCCAGATAGTTTTTCAAAATATCTGCAGGGAACATTCCCAAGTAACCAGGAGGCTGTAATAGCATGCATATATAGGGCATATGTATTACGTCTAGTGCATCATTTAAGTTGGATAAAAGCTGAAAAGGGCCCCACTAAGATCGAACTAATGCTATATCTTTTGTAATGCCATAAGACATTGCTAAAGTAGCATTATTACATTATTAATGCATCACTACATTCTTAAGCTAATCTAACGCTTCATTATTTGACAACTGTTGAGTTAATGCGATCCCGCATTGCCGATGTTGATTTTGGGTTGAATAAGTGCAATAATATAATGCCTGTGGTTACTTGGGTTGAAGAATGTCTGTATTTGTCTGTATTGCAGATTATGTCAAAAGTTTACTTATAGGTATGGGTATGGGTGAAAAAAATATTTTATATGAGAGCAAGGTAAGGAATGGTTTCGCAAAGATAAGGTTAACTCATACTCTCCAATACATTGGTTTCGGGAGCCTCAATCACTTACTTTTTCTTTTTTACAACCTCTTTTCCCCAACCCCTGGTATTTTCAAATAACTCTAGAGAATGTCTTATTTTTAAAGGAGTTGGTCTTTACAAGCTTAAACATATTCTTAAGGTCCTTCTTATTTTGTAGCAATTAACGTATGCATTGAAAAAAATGGACTGATTTGAGCGATTTTGCATGTGATTACCCTGCCACCAGCCCTGAATCCACCTGTGTATCGCTAATCGTAGCAACCCTAATGTGAACAGAAAAAAAATGACAGGGTTATCAATCATGCAAATGGTGCGGCTGAAGGTGCTGGTGAAAAACAATGTTTTCAACAAAGTGCGACGTCGTGTTTATAATGGATGACGAGACCTACTTGACGCTGGACGGCTACGTCTGGCAGGATATTAGATACTTTGCGTCCTGTAATCGAGAAGGGAACGTTCAAGTCACTGGCTTGCGGTGAACGAGGAGATATACAGTACGAATTGCCTACCGAAAGTTACCTACTTTATTAAGAAGTATCACACGAAGCAGAAAGTGGTCTTTTATGCGGACCTGGTCTCAGCCCATTATGCCTGGAGATAACTGGAGGAGATGGATCCAGTCAAGAAAAACGTTGTATTGAAGACCGCCAACAGTCTCAACGTCCCCAAGCTGCGACCGATAGAAAATATTTGATCAAACTTCAAATTGAGGAACTACTGCAATAATTTTGCGACCAAACCGGAGAAGTCAAGACCTAGAAAAGAGCTGCCAAAATCCATCTCTTTATCGGCTTTCGTAAGATTTCTGAGTCCACAGCTGTCGACCTCTCGGCGGAATATCGAATTACTTTTATAGAAAGTTCCAGTTACCGTATTAGATTACGAAACATTATGCCATTGAATTACCTTTATGTTGGTTTTTTTTTGCATCGCTATTCGAAATAAGTACATTTCTAAAATGCATACGTTATCTGAGATATTTTGAAAAGTACTGAAGTTCAATAAAATTATGTTACAGTTTGTTTTCATTCTCAGAACGGTGTCGAAGACTTTTTGAGGTTTTTGAAAACTTAAGTCCATTCGATGCTTAACTTTAGCTCTCATTTACAAAACATTCCGTAACTATAAGCTACGTATTTAAATTTCATTTTCTTTCTAAGTCAGACTTTTATTTGGTTACAAAAATCGTATTTCTTTCCTTGCATTTAGTCATTTTCAATTAAGTTACATATTAAATAATTAATTAATAATTTCAAAAAAATAAAAGCAACATGTAAATATGATGTCGAGAGGCCACTGAAAATCGGATTCTACAATAAATAGTCGTTGAATATCAGTAAGAATCTACAGTATCACATCGAAGATATTTCCATGAAAGTTTCCTTGTGAAAAAACAGCTTTTTCAAAACTAATTCTGTTTTAATACTGTATTTAACTCCGAAAATTTAACAGATCTTTAAAAACTATATAAGAGGTTTTTTCAAACTCAATTTCTTAATGTTAAGTAAACATGGCAGAGATTTATTCAGTTACACAAGAACATTATTTGCAAACTACATTTTCAGTTTATTAGTTTAAAGATACCCAAAAAGAAAATCAGCTAACGTATCAAATCAAGAAACGAAGAGTTTTTTTTGGAATGTAGAGGATCCAGTATTATTTTCAAAGAACTTTTGAAAATAATCTGGCGAGGCTAAATCCGGCCAGAAAATCGTAGGACCATCGTGTGACCTCACAAGAGGGAGTAGACGTCTTTAGATGCATTCCTTTAGGTACACCTGCCCATTGACCGTTCCAGTTGTCAGGAATGGGGTGCTCCGCTTCCAAAATCATATATTTTTTGGCAAACTTCAAAATCTTCTGCTTTCTAACGTTCTTAGGGACATAGAATTTATGATGAGCAGTGAAAACTGGAGCCCCGGTGGCTGTCGGAAGTTTACTTTCACATACGTCTCATCATCCATATCGAGGCAATGTGGTTTCGTCAACATCTGGGTGTAGAGCTTCCGTGCCCGTGTTTTACCTACCGTATTCTGGCGACCATCGCGATTAGGCGTCTTTTGGACCTTGAACGTGTGTTTTCGCATCTTGCACGAATGTTTTGGTTAGATTCAGTTTCTTCGCCACATCTCGAACTGAAGTGTTGGGATTCCTCTTGAAAGCTTGAACTACCCGCTTGTGATCCTTAATACTATACGGAGATCCATTCTTGCCACTTTTTTCTTTCCGATCGATGGTCAAACGTTCGTGGAACCGATTTAAAACACGAGACACCGTAGAATGTACCATTCCCAGCTTCCTGCTGATGGTACGATGAGAAAGATCCGGATTTTTCAGGTACGTGCGCAAAATTTCTTTGCGTGACGGCTTTCCTCCAACTCCATCTTCGCAACGATTGATATCTGCTATAGCTATAGCTATAGCTATTCACTATAGTGAAACAGCGTAAAGGAACACACATTGAACTAATTCCCCAAAATTTCAATAGAAACTACCCAACGGGTAAAAAGTTACAGCCATTTAAATGCGGTGCAATTTGATTCCGGTCAAGCTTTAGACGGGAATTACCGACAAAACCTTGGATTGATGTGGCGATTGACTTCAGGAGAATATCTTCTTGTGATAGTTAATAACTTTAGCAGGTATAATGAAGTCAAAATTATGACTAGGATTAGTTCTCCTGATACAGTTGACAGACTGATGGACATTTTTAAGCGGTTGGGCTACATTGAAAATAAGGAGTGTATCGAAAATAAGCTATCCACAAACTTTCTTTCAAATTATGTTGAAAACCGATATTTTATTCATACAAAAAATTGATCCTTTATTGATACGAGGTTAAACTTGAACATAATGAAGACCGGACGAAATTTAAGTTATTCCTTCACGAATTTTCGAACTTTGGATCGAACGCTCTTCATCAAGTTCCGGACAAGTGTTGCATCGCATTTTTTGGACGCTTGACCCCAAATTTTTTTGAACTCCTGCATGTTCCCAGCTGCCTTACCAGTCTTCTTGAAGACCCTTCTTCACGATTGCCCAGTAACGTTCGATGGGTCGAAGCTGAGGGCAATTTTGTGGATTGATATTTTTCTCAACGAAATCTATACCCTTTTCCGCAAGCCAATTGAGAGTGGTTTTGGCATAGTGAACCGACGCTAAATCGGGCCAAAACAGTGGAGGTGTACTATGCTTCTTATACAAAGGCAACAATCTCTTCTGGAGACACTCAGATCGATAAATTTCCGCATTTATAGTTCCGGTAGTGTAAAAAATGGTTGACTTCAAACCACAGGAACATATTGCTTGCCATACCAGTGCCTTTCGACCGAATTTCTCATCTTGAATCGACCTGTCCGCAGCGCTCACATCCTCCCCAAAGACGGCAGTAAAGTATTGTGGACCTGGAAGGGTTTTTGAGTCCTCCTTTACATAGGTCTCATCGTCCATCAAAACGCATGCATCCGGACGCTGCAAAAGACGCGAATACAATTTCCGGGCCCTTGTTGCTGCTCGCTTCTTCTGTTCTGCACTTTGTTTCGAGATTTTTTGCTCCTGTTAGGTCTTCAGGTGGTTTCGCCTCTTGATACGCTGGATCATTCCGACACTCGTTCCTGCTTTTTTGGCCAAATCACGTATTGACATTGATTTGTTCTTCATGATTAGAGATACCACTTTCTGCTCCAGTTTCGGGTTGGAAGAACCGGGTTTTCTGCCTCTTCCGGTAGCTCATCCAAAGAATAGTGTTCTCCAAACTTATTAATGATGGTTTTAACACTCGCATGATGAATTCCAAACCGCTTCGCCAATTTTCGCCCTTCTCACTTAGCTATGTGTCCAGAACCTTAATTTTCACTTCCTTTTCAATACGCAACATTTTGAAAACGCAGAATTTGAACCGCACAAACAAGTAAACAAAAGAAAGCTGACAGTCAAACGCACAGCATGCAGTGTTCAGAGCATAAAAACCATCACAAATACATGCGTACAACGCAAATGTATGTGGATAGCTATATTCGATACACTCCTTAAATCAATCATTTTTATTATTAAAATTGGCTCTTGAATCGGTCAATTTTTGCTTCGAATTGAAATCATGTGAGCCAGTATGACTTTCATTAGCCGCACATAATTTCTAACACCCGTCACATAATACACAGGTTCGTTTCCAATGAAACTGATATGGTCGGCACATAATTTTCAATGGAGCGGGAAATGTCATTCAAGTGTGTTTTCACTTTGCTATTCTATCCATCTTTGCACTTAAAACGAAATAAAAACCGTGCGCGAAAACAATCAGCTGCATTATCGTTCTAGAAAAAACCTGCAAATGAAGAAGCAAAGAGAAGTTTACCGTGTGGTGGTTGAGATACTTGGTTTGCCAACGAAAGTCACTGAATTTTTTGAAGGTAATAAATTACTATAGACGTTGTTCTTTGCCATGTTAACGGTGTTTATTGTGAATATTTCAGATCTGCCGAGCATTTTTGTCATTCCCGCAGAAGAGCTGCTGAACGCGATAGCTTCAAAAAGGGATAAAGTTTTTATGATAATAGAAATAAAACCTCCTTTATTCACACATTTCATTTTATTGCATGAAAAGTACAAAAAATCCAATACTAACCTTTTTATGACAAAATAAAATCCATGCACTTTTTCACATAAAACATATTAAAAAACTCATTTGATTCTTGTTAGGACAAGTTAATGCAATCCATGTGCACTATAATTAATATCGATTCAGCTCTTGCACTTAAAGACTATTTATTTATTGCACATATGGTTAATTGACCACATTTAATAAAAAATAAGTGCCGCACCAATACAGAGCAATAACTTTGCACTTTGCCCAAATCTATAGGTGATTGCACTTAAATATAAGGTGCATTGTTTTTTGAGTGATATTATACAACCCCTCAAATTTGTTAACAACAACCTGAAAAACTCCAACAGAATTCTGGCGTACAATCAGTTGCTAACTTGTCAAGTTGTCTTCAATCGACGACATCGGAACCACTTCAGCAGCATCGGCTATCGTGATAAGATCAAAATCAACGGCATACTCAGAAATCAGTTATTAATAATGGACACATTGTTCTAAAGCAAGACCTTTTGCCATCGAACAAAAATGTTTAATATAACAAAAATACACTGTAATAAATCGTGCAGGTTCCCTGGGCAACGGTAGAGAACCCAGACACAGGGAAAACATTCGAAAGAAATATCGCGCATTTCGAAAGGATCAGAGCGCTACTTACATAAGCAGCATCTATGTCGAGCATGACAGATCCTAGTGAAGACGCAACATCAAGCCATTCACCAGTACCGGAGATACATTACCGGGTCCATCTCCGGTTAGTAGTGCTACTGCACTATTTGAAGATCTAACTGAGGGAAACAGTTTTTCGGATGCGGCTGGCGAGAACTTCCATGGATTCGATAATGAAGAGTTACTCAACACCCAACGAGCTAGAAAGCTATAATAAATCAGAATATATTTTAGTACTTCCGAACTGACTGCAAGTACTTCTGTTGCTCTGAGTAAGAATCCGAATTACCGAGCTACCACAACATTAAAGAAGCGTGCATTGATAACAATAAGTGTTAGGGATAAGAATGACTAAACTGGACATTGATAAAACCACACGTCATCCATTGATCAACTTAGGCGATAAAAGTAAATAAATCTTATCACTGTCAGTCACTTCTCAGTATTATGATTAAACTGGAATAAAAATTGCAAGTTTTAAACGCATACCTGTAAAGATAAGGTAGTTAGCCGGAACTGTGCCACACTAAAGCTCATTTGTCTTTAAATGGATATGCATCAAGTCTTATTAAATTAGAATTTTTTAATTTGATAAGACTTGATACATATCCATTTAAAGACGATTCAAATATGACGTTCGCTATTCTATTAGAACAGCCCCCTTCTATTACAACGTTTTCCCATACTTTTAAATTGACTTGAAATTTGAAAATATATTTTTAGTGTGTAAGAGTCAACTTTACAATTCTTAAATTTTTTTCATTAATGCTAAGACAATTTTCTAAAAGTCACGCATACATCACTTTTTGCATGTCTTGTCTTTTTGAGTTATGTTAACATGAAAATGTAACTATAAATTAGAAGAAAAATTAGTAATCTCATTTAACTCAACTGCCTTTGCTTATCTTCGACAGATACGCGTATTTCGTCTACAATGTGCAGACTTCTTCAGTGTCTCGTACTAATAACTCGACTGGTCGACCAGACGAAATACGCGTATCTGTCGAAGATAAGCAAAGGTAGTTGGAATTAAATAGAGATTACTAATTTTTCTTCTAATTTATAGTTACAAGTATTCCACTAAACAGCTCAAACCCTCTAGGATTCATGAAAATGTGTTGTTAGAAAATCTTTTTTCCTTAATTAAGCCGTATTTATCCCAGTCGATGTTGAACGGGACGAGAACACTTGAGCGGAATCACTTCCCAGGGTCTGCAGCGGACTATTATAGACCAAACACCGACGGATGTTTCGGATAAAAGTGGTAACAAAAGCTGAACGGTACACTTTGAAAACAACGATCTTCTTCTATTTGTATTTGGCTTTCATCTGCACATTGCTGCCAACTGTCGTTGGTTGTCATTTCAGTTCAAGGGATAGGAGTGTGCAGGGAAAATATCGCACTACTCTTACACAGAAAAAACTAACACTCCTCCTCGATAATTTCACTGCGTATCTTCCACCTCATCCTTACCAGACAGACCCATAGTTTTTGCGAACTTCTTCTGTTTGATGCTTCCAAAAGGCTTGGTTACTGTCATATTTTCTGATGCACAGTATTTCAGGATAATAGTACCGTTCTCTAATAGTTCTCGGGTGAAATGCATCCGAGTGTCAATATGCTTTGATCGTCGGGAATGACGGTCCTCTTCCACGAAATTGATGCAACTTAAGTTGTCCTCAAATATTACCGATGGTCCTTCTCGCTTGCTGTTAAGGTCTTCTAGTAAACGCCGAATCCACATCAAATCTTTGCACGATTCAGAGAGCGCGGTATACTCTGATTCTATGCTTGAAAGCGAGACACTTGTTTGCTTTCGACTTATCCAAATTATGGTAGCTTCACCCAGTTTGAAGAGATATCCGGTGTTCGATTTGCGGTCGGCGACATCAGCACTCCAATCTGCGTCATTGAAACCACACAACTCCAGTGGCTTATTCTGGCCTGACTTCAGGATTAGTTTGTAATCGCTCGTCTTCAATAGGTACCTGACTACTCTCTTGAGTTCCGTCCAGTCGACTTCCGTTGGCGCACTTACACTTCTGCTTAGAATCGAGACGCTCGCGGCTATATCAGGTCGTGTATTTACGGCCACATACAGAAGTGCTCCAACCAAGCTGTGGTAATCTTGATTATCCGGCAACTTCTTGCTGTCCAGACGATTCTCGTAATAACCGGGATCCAGAGGGACCTGCGCCCTTCGCGTCTGCAAGGCTGAATATGCCGGCAATCTTCTTCATAAACGTTTCCTGATGAAGCGCAAAGAATCCGCTGTTATCCTTTGAGACACGGATTCCCAAGAACTGGTTTACCGTTCCAAGCGATGACAACTCAATCTTGTTCTGCAGCTCACGTTCAACTCTGGTGATCTCACTATCGCTGGTGCTCGCAATAATCATATCGTCAACGTATATTGTCAGGTAGATCTCCATCCCCTGCGATGTTATCTTTGTGTACAGGCACGGATCAGCATGTGCTTGAACGAACCCTGAGTTCGTCAAAATCCTATTGATAGTATCATGCCAGACCTTGGCCGATTGTTTCAGGCCATACAAACTACGATGCAGCTTGCAGACCATTTTCTCTTTACCGCGGACCACGAAACCCACAGGCTGCTGCATGAAAATATCCTCTTTAAGTTTCCCGTGCAAGTACGCACTCTTCACGTCAACGTGGCGCACCGCCATCCGCTTATGTCCGGCTATCGTTAGAAGAGTCCGTAATGTTGTTTGTGTAGCCACCGGTGGAAATACAGCGGAAATGTAGCCACGTTACGTTCAGCATCTTCCTTCCGTTTAAATACCCATTTGCACCGTATGGGCGAACGGCCAGCAGGTAGCTCCATCAACGACCATGTTCCGTTTTTTATCAACGACTCGTACTCATCCTTCATGGCTTCCTGCCACAAAGATTTCTCCGGACTACTAACTGCTTCTTTATAGCTGATTGGATCCAGCTGCGCAAACAAGGCGACGTCGACTTCAAAATCCTTCAGCCGCTGCGGGAGAACTTCTCGCGTACTCCGCATCGGCTGTTGTTTACAGTCAGAGCTATTGGTTTCTACTTCGTTGCCGTCTAAGCTCTGGAATTCTTCGTCCGAATCGTTTAACTCCTCCTGAATATCACCATCAGTCTTCTTCGGCGAAACATCAATCTGCAACTCTTCATCCTTTCGGTGGAAACCATGCATCAGCGAACCATTCTGCAACTAAATAAACCGAGCATCCCGGCTAATTGTAATTCTGTCGGATGCCGGATCCAGGAACCTGTACCCCTTACAGTCATCACAATATCCCACAAATACTAACTTTTGCGCTTTACGGTCAAGTTTCGCACGCTTCACGTTGGGAATGTGGACATAGGCGACACACCCGAAGATCCGAAGATGATCTAATGATGGCTTCTCCCCAAACCACTTTTCGAAAGGTGTTGCATCTACAGATCGCGACGGCAATCTATTCTGGAGGTAGGCTGCGGTCATCACTGCCTCGCCCCAATACATTTTTGATAGATCCGCGTCCAGAAGCATACAGGTAGCCATCTCTTGTAGGGTGCGGTTTTCCCGCTCGGTCACACCATTATGTTGGGGAGAGTACGCTGTCGTGAACTGGGCTTTTATCCCTTCCAGTTCATAAAACTCTTTCAGTTGCTGATTTGCGTACTCACCACCACCATCCGAACGAATAACGCACGGCGCCCTTCCGAACCGATTCTTTACATGGGCCACATACCGCTTGATGCACTGCACTGCATCTGATTTCTGCCTCAGTAGACAGACCACCGTGTACCGACTAAAGTCATCTATTAGAGTCATAAGGTAACGGCAGTCCCCTGGGGTAACGTTTACTACCGGCCCACATACGTCCGAATGGACCAAATCCAATACCCGTTTAGCTCTATACTTGGATTATTTAGGGAAGGAGTCTCTAGGCAGCTTACCTTGAAGGCAGTATTCGCATACTACCCTTAATCCGCAATCCCGTACAACCAATCCGTCACCGAGATTCTTGGCTGTGATCCGTTCCAGCACCGTTGGTCTCGGTGCCACGTGTGCTGACAGTTCTGCAAATGTTGCTGCTCACTGATCACCTTGGCTTCCTCCGGTAGCCGCAAAACGTACAGGTTTCCGCACAAATCCGCCGCAGCTGCAATTGTTCCTTTATTGTCCGTAATTTCACATGTCGACGCACCAAACTTCACGGAAAACCCCTTTTGGGTCAACTTCCGGACAGAAAGTAGGCTACTGTCCAGATCCGGTACATACAGCACCTCTTTAAACAAAGCTTTTCGCACTTTTCCGTCAGCGCCAACGCACTTAACATATCCTACACCAATACCGGCGGATTTCGTGGTGGATCCGTTCGCCAGTACAACTTCAATTTTCACTTGGTCGTCGAGTTCATCAAAAACGATTTATCACTGGTCATGTGGCTGGAGCATCCACTGTCCACATATCACTGACCTTTACGACGAACGCCACCGATGCCAAAACAAATAGGGTTGTCAGTCTCGGCAACCTGCTTCGCACTTGTTCCGTCCCGCCTGCGGCCACTGCACATTGGTCCGAAAGGGCGATTTTCAGGAATAAAATAAAAAGTGCACTTTAGATGACGTGTAATCGATTCGGTGTCTTCAAAGAAGTTTTTGGTAAGATTAAGGCGCATCTGAAAAAGGGTTCATCCATAAACTGCGTTCATCGGGGCACGATTTTTTTTAACTTTTTGTGTGACGTTTTAGGCTTTCAAAACATTCTACAAAAATTGTAGAACTCACAATTTCCATAAACTTTGCAAAAAACATCAACTTGCTATCTTGTTTTTTTAATTGAGATATGAAGCATTTTATATGGGAACCCCTTTAAAATCGGTTTTTGAGCTCTAACTTTTTTCTTTGATTTTTTCTCGGTCTACTATGTTCTAAAAAGTTTTTTTCTTTTATTTAAACACACAACTTTTACGAAGACAGCAATACGCTATCTTTTAGAACTGAAATGATACAAGCGTTTTGTTGTTCAAAATATGCCATTTTCCATAGGGTTATATCTCAAAATGGCGCAAACATTTTGGAAATAAAATTACGTGACATTATGGCAAATATTTGACTTAACATTTAAATGTTTTAATATATGGGGGTAATTGATAATAACTAGGTGGACATGAATCAAAGAAGTGTGGTTTTCGGTAAAAATACAGTCTTCAATGAGCTTTTCAATTGTAATTTCTTACTTTGAGTTTTCCGCGGCAATCTATGGTGAAGAAAGTTTTTCTTTTCACAGAAACACACCAATTTTTGGATGATGGCTGTACTCTAGCCTTTAAATTTGAAAAGATACAGGCATTTGTTTTTATCGAAACATACTGTTTTCAACAATAACAATGAAGGGAGGCGATATGCGACATACTATGTGTTGAGGAAATCAAGTAAGCTATGGAATCGCAGGAAGAGAAAATAATTCACTATCCTAACAATCGTTGCTGAGTACGGTAATAAAAAACAATAATTATCAATCGGAAAAGTGTTTAAAGAAAACTTCAAGCCTAAGAAATAAACAGCTACAAAAGAACGAAAACAATTTGTAAGCAACCCGACCAAAAGCAAATAAACAAAATTATTTCAAGTTTTGTTATTCAGTTACGCTGTTTTCATAACAGAGGTTGTTAGAATTTAGATCGCGGATGTTGTTAAAATAACCGAAATTCTAACAAAAGATACTCTAGATATAACAAAATTATAGCAAACTATGATATACATATAACATAAACAAAACAAATTTTGTAACAGTTTTGTTACGATGTAGCAAAATCATCTCAGCTAGTGCTAAAATTAATTCACTTTCTTTACGCAGCTTGTGCCTCCCTTGGCATTAAATCATAGTTTGTTATAAGTATGTTTTTAAATTATCCAGATGATTTTTTTAAACAAATTTATGTCATAATCAATTAGTCGTAACAAGGTTTGTTATAATTTTGTTATTTTTATGTTATACACTTCTGGTCGGGAAACCATCTGAAAAATTGGTCCTCTGTCTAGGTGAGTTCCCTTTCGGAAGCTAGAAACTGAACACTATGATTGTAAATGATTTTTTTTATAGAAATGTCCATTACAATATCCAATATCCAGAAATTGAACGCTTTCTGGAGAGAGAAATCTTTATCTGAAGAGAGCCATGTTACAAAGAGAGCAAATAAGTCACTATGCAATTTGAGAACAAAAAACTTAAAAGCGTCCACCCTGCCCCTTCGGTTCAGAAAGGGTATGGGCGCGTTCTGTCGAGTAGGTCGCGGCAGATTTCATGTGTAAATCGACTGTCCCATCAACGTTCAAAAGTGCCTGGACCAAATGGACAGTTTTTAGTGATCACTCGAAGATGCGATGCGGGGTCATTGCCCTGATATTTCCAAATGTAGCACGTTGTAAAATGTTTCTTGTCTTCTATAACCAAACATGATGGGATTGAGTAAACTTAGTGAAAACTCATCGGGAATGACCTCTCATATGCATCCGTCGAACCATTCTGAACGGCCGTTGTGAGAATATCACCAAGAAAATCTCTATGTACGCATAGCGTTACCAACCACTAATGCTTTTCTCTTTTTTTTCTCTTCACTATCCTATGACCGCGAGCAATACCATATGACTTATAGCGAAATTCGTTTTTGATCCAGTTCCAAACTGGATCGGCTATCAAAATTGGGTCGGCTTGTTGTGTGTTAAAGGTCAGTGTGTATGGTTTAATTTGTGACTCGTATCGGATTAAGGTTTACACTGACAATAAGTTCGGTATCGCAGGTTGGAACTGGTTCCAACCTAGGTTCAAAAACGAATTCGATATTAGTCAACTCCTCAAAAGCAGAAACATCAAGACAGCACAGAGCAATAAGTAAAGAACGGTATAAACCCTAACCAATTTTACTTTCAGCCAAATTTTCTTCCCACAAGGGACCATCAGGGCACCCAAGTGAAACGATTTGAAAAGGGAGCATGGGACTGGCTCCTCCCTATTGTTAACATTTTGCGGAACGAGGGCGGGCTCTTCGACCACATCTATTGGGTTTATTCTGTCAATCGAGGGCTCGGTTCTAATGCTGTGTGTGTGAAATTGCTTTTGGAAGGAGATTCTCTTCCCAATATTCGAGGGTTTCGCGTAAGTGTATCTGCTCACGGGCCCACCCATACGTTTTTGGCCCTTCATACAGGAGCTTGATAATCATAAACAACAATAGAGTTCTGATCAAATCGTTTTTCAAACGATTCAAAAGCCAAAGAAGGTTCAGGAAATACCAAAAGCCAAAGAAGGTTCAGTAAACAGAGTGCACACAATAGATCGCTAGAATAACTATACAAGCCACAGTGGTACATGAGCGTCTTCCAACCGGACATTTTTGCCTGCTGAAGTGGCGGACTTAGTCCGTTGCTTCGACCTACCCCGCAGTGGGATGTTAGGCAAAAATGTCGTTGGTTCGAGTACCACTGTACACATGCCCTTTTCGCTCAATTTTTCCTAAAACATCTGTTACATTTCCAAGCCTGCCGCACACTAGCGGAACTATCAAAACTTTCTCTTCATATCTTTCATTCTAGCCAAAAACATTGTTGTTCACTCTGGTGCCTCATGGTGATGAGCGAACATCTCCTTCTACATCAAATACTGAATTGTTTGTGATAGTTACATGAATTTATGTGATTCCTATAATATTCATATGCGCGCTATATATGTTCAAACTTCCGGAAACTTCCAGAACTTGTTCCGTATATGTTGCTGAGCTGGCAGCAATCAATTTCGCATTGGGGATAATTCCGCATGCCCATAGACCATTATTTCATCTTCTCAGATAGTCTCAGTTCTATTGAGGCCCTGCAGTCGATGAAAACAGTGAGGCACTCATCTTATCTTAAAGATCATTTAAGATTACCTTTGTATGGGTCCCCTCACATTGCCCAATTCCAGGCAATGAGATGGCGGACTCTCTAGCAAAGGTGGGCGCAAGAAGGCGAGATTTTGAAAGAAGAATTTCACACGATGAATTTTTCCCATTAGTACGTCAGAGTTCTCTTCAAAGTTGGCAAAACGATTGGACAAGTAATTGTCTTGGGCGGTGGTTACATTCCATTATTCTAAATGTTTCGCAACAATGAGATCGTGTGTTCAAAGGTCTGGATGTAAGTCGCGGTTTCATTCGTGTGATGTCAAGACTTATGTCCAACCACCTTTACTCGCTAGACGCACAGAATTAACCTCGTCGATAGCAATTTATGCGGAGCAGAACCCGGTTATGATGACATCGCCTCACGCAGCGTTTGGCATTGCCCGGATACCGATGCCTCCAGAGCACGACCATTGGATACCCTCAGTGGCCCGAGGTAGACAACCCTTCCGCGAGATAAGAGATGTTTTGGGGAATACGTCATCTT